>CM045897.1:34773714-34788714 GCA_025169545.1 Anguilla japonica
AGATCAAAGGTGAACGAAACACAAGAGAAAGACAGTGAAATGTCCCCAGTTTTTTTTTTTTTTTTTTTTTTTTTTTTTGAAACTCAGTTTTGTTCCTGAAAAAATACAGCACTTTGTTCTGCTTCGTCTGTTACTGTAGATTGCGAGCCGTGTACAGTGACAGACAATGAGCCAGCGGACCCGATGCCTCTCTGTCTCCCGTAATTGGCTGGATCTGACAGCGGGTGGGAACAGCTTTGTGAAGGCAAAAGCAGTGTAAACAGCAATGGGAGCGATGCCAGCTTTTGGATCTTCGCTCTTAGTTCCCAAGACCATCTGCGTTCCCAATACCATCTGCTTTCATTTCTTTTTTCATTTTTCTTCTGTTGTCTTTATACACATACGTAATCGTGCTCATACTTAATTTAATGTTGCATAAGACTACACTATTTTTTTTTTTGAAGCGCACACTTTTATATTGTGGCTTCTTGTTGTTACAAAAATAGGATAGAAGTTTGAGTTTTTGACTCTTGTTCCCTCTGACTGAACCGTACCCTGGGTGATGTGATTGCCATTTATGTGCTGCCTGATTGAGCTACTGTCAGCACAGACATGGTCTGGATTTGAGGGCCTCATCCATGCACTGCAGTGCAGTGGCTTAACCGAATGAGCCCCCCAGCACTCCCAATTTGTCCATCATTTAAAAGTTTTTTTTTTTTTTTCTTTTTTGTGTTCTACTTCCTGTCTGGGGATGAGCCAAAATAAACAATAGAGGAAAGAAAGAAAAAAATTTTTTTTTTGAAATAACAAATATCAAGAACAAAAGGGCATGTTTGTGAAAGGCCTTCTGGCAGCTGAAGGGTTTTTGGAGAGGTAAAGCCCGCAGCAGCTGCGCCCGTAAAGTTTTATCCCCCAAAAATAGCAACGGGTCCTGATAACCAAACTGACAAAGGCAGGAGCAAGCAGTACCTGAGCCGTTTACTGATCAGCTTCAGCTCTGTGAGTGCACCTCTCTCTCTCTCTCTCTCTCTCTCTCTCTCTGAGGCCACCTCTGTCCAGGGCCCTGAAGGACTTTTAGGTTTTTTGGAGGCAGCAGGGTAAGGTTGACCTACCGTCTTACTTCACTGGGAGTGATAGGCTTTGAATTTTCTAAAATAAAAAATTTAGGGCACAAATTTAGAATTTGTGAAAACTGGACCGCAGTGGGGGGACACATTCCAGTAGCTATCGGAAAGGATCACGGGTCGCAAACTTAATGGTAATTTTTTCAATCAATTACTCAGATCGGGCGTTATATTGTCTGGTTGGTACCGTAAACCAGACCTGTACAAATAATGAATGAATGAATGAATGAATGAATGAATGAATATAGTTTATTTTCGGTCACACATTATACAAAATTTGACAAGTTGTGTGGATATGCAACAGACAATACATCATCATACATGTTTACACTATTGCATTTCACACAATAAAATTCACACAATCAGTGACCAAATTATTTCAAAATTGGACATTCCAGTCGAAAACTGGACATCTGGCAATTCTAGCACCGAGGTGAAAAAGCACAGAAAAATCGCTTAATCCATTTGTACAATCAAAATAGCCACTACGTTTTGTAGCCACTACCAAAGAAGAAGAGTGCATGTGTCCCGCGCGGTCCAGGAAGCCCATTGTCGTTTCAGAATGTTTCTCCACGTTGCAGAAATAAACACATTCTGATTCAACTCAAGAAACTGCTCCTTCCAAGAGTCCCACTGCCTGCCCACGAGAGAGAAGACCTCTCTTCCCATGGTCCTTAGGGGAACCCACGAGAGACACGGGCTAGCTGCGTGTTAATTACGTTTTGGGTTCACGCTGACGGCTGTCTTCTGTCTGACGGCGACACGTCCGCTACGCGTTTCGTGAGTGCGAACAGTGTAATATCGTACGGTCAATACGTTTTTGCGATGCAGAAGAGAGAAGCTCTGGGGAAATAACTGTGAGAGGGCGAGTGTCACGGAAGCGCGTCGGATGCCAGAGCCCAGGGGACTGATGCTTATTGCCTCTGAAATTAAAAGTCATGTAGGTAGACGCTGAACACAAAATACTTTTTGCTACTTCTTCATATAGTCTGAAAACATGAAGGCCATATGAAGAAGTAGCAAAAAGTATTTTGTGTTCAGTGTCTACCTACATGACTTCTAATTAGATTAGGCCATATGATTAGATACTGTCATACTGTAAGTTACCCAAAAGTTAATTCTGCCATACTGCCAAAACCTCTGTTCAGTATGTCTATGGAACTGATGGCTTTGACAGAGATTGGCGGAATCCTGGGATAGCACCGTAGAAGGGCTTTGACAGAGATTGGCGGAATCTTGGGACAGCACCATAGAAGGGCTTCGAAAGCGATTGGTAGAATCCTGGGATAGCACCATAGAAGGGCTTTGACAGCGATTGGCGGAACTGGGAGAGCACCATAGAAGCGCTTTGACAGAGATTGGGGGAATCCTGGGATAGCACCATAGAAGGGCTTTGACAGCGATTGGCGGAATCCTGGGATAGCACCATAGAAGTGCTTTGACAGAGATTGGGGGAATCCTGGGATAGCACCATAGAAGGGCTTTGACAGCGATGGCGGAATCCTGGGATAGCACCATAGAATGGGATTTGAAAGCGACTGGTAGAAATAGTGGTATAGCAAAGACGTTGAAGACACCCTGCCTGCAGGAGGTGCACATGCTTAGAAGTGGCACAGAAGTAATTAAGCACTGAAAATAACCAGTGGAGTGGAGGACAGCTGACTGGCGGTTCGAAGGGGCAGACCATAAAACCTGTGCCTGGGTCAGAGATGAGATGAGTGGCTTCAGTGGCCAGGTGTGAGAGTTAATCCGGGATTCCCAGGCCAGCGAGGAGCGGTGAGCAGAGAGAGCGAGAGAGAGCAGTGAGAGAGAGAGCGAGAGCAGTGGGACCTTATCAGCTGTGCTCGAGCGGCCGCTGGGATGGAGCAGAACAGCAGCAATCAGCGTTTTCCAGTCCGCTGGAGTCCAGCCCCCCCCGGGCTCATGCCAAGCAGCCAGGGTTATCTAATCCCCGATCTGTTCGGATTCTCTGGCGTGACAGCCGCTGACCCCCCCCCCCCCCCCCCCCCCCCCCCCCCCCCCCCCCCCCCCCCGCCCCCCTCCAGCCTCGTTCGGAGCAGCCCCGCGCCGGCCGGGCGGATTAATCAGGAGAGGATGCAGAACGTGAGCGTGCAGGGGACGGGACGAGCGCGCTGCCTGCGCCGCCCATCCGGGCTCTCTCTGCCGCAGCACCAACGCATGGCCGGTCGCTCGGCAGCAATGCGGTTTCACTGCGATGCCCTTCTGCGGTTAGATTTCTCACGCTGAAACGGAGGAGAGGAGGAATAATAATCCACACAACACAGAGAGAGTAGATTCAGATTGGGGGGGGGGGGGGACTCCATAAGGAATGACAAGTTATTTCAGCCAATGTGAACTAGGTGGTGGAAAGGCTTGTGAGAGTGCAACGTGAGAGTGCATGTGAAAGTGCACTTGAGTGTGCGTGTGAGAGTGCATGTGAAAGTACATGTGAGAGTGCCTGTGAAAGTGCATGTGAGAGTGCATGTGAGGGTGCACTTGAGAGTGCGTGTGAGAGTGCATGTGAAAGTACATGTGAGAGTGCCTGTGAAAGTGCATGTGAGAGTGCATGTGAGGGTGCACTTGAGAGTGCACGTGAAAGTGCACGGGAAACTGAAAAAATGTGGTGAACTCCACAATTAGTCCATCTGTCTTTACAGCATTTACCCTGAAGGACAACCATCTGCGGCCCAGATGAAATAGCAAAATATAAGGACCACCAAGTACTGAAGGTCTGATGTGCTTACAGTATATTGTACTCATTGTACATATTGTATAAACTCTACTTTCAATTTAAAGTGGCCATAATCATTAGAATCTCCTACCATTGTTGTTATCTTTTATAATAGCTGGTTAGGGCAGATAAACAACCACTTGTGTCATCCATGGATTTCTCAGGGTATTTAGCAGTTCTCTTTTGTCTCTACACAGCTTTCTTTTTGTAAAAGCAATTTCTGAACAGAAACAAGAGGAAAAAAATAAATGAGTAGAGGAGACTAAATTTATAGTAGACTAAATAAATTGCACACTTAACACATACGTGCTCTTTGAACCCTCGCTCTGAAACTTAAGTATTGGGGAAATAAGATTTTAATTAATCGTGGGCATGAGCTACTCTTGTTATTTTCATTTTTTATATTTGTGGAAGCCAAGTCTTGGCAATTAAAGCCATCTTTATTGTACACAATCAAATGATCTCTGTTGGAATTACAGCCCTTTTGATTCATAGTGCACCCATTTCAGGGGAGCGAAAGTAATTGGACAATTGGCTGCTCAGCTGTTTCTAGGCCAGCTGTGTGTCTTTGCATCATTAGTTCATGCTAAGAAGAATTCAAGAAAGCAAACAAAAGGTCTGGAGGTGATTCTATGACTGGCATTTGCATTTGGGGTCTGTTGCTGTTGTCTCTCAACGTGAGGACCAAAGAAGTGTCAGTGCCAGGCCATCATGAGGCTGAAAAAACTGTGTCACCGTCCAAATACTTACGCACTGCACTGTATATAAAGGGCAAAGCACCTCCATTACAGAGGCATTACAGCGTATTCACAGATCAGCAGCGGCAAGAATGAAAATTTAAAGGATTCAATGTGGGATAAATATTCGGCAAGTATGTGTGTGTCAGTTTTTCCAGCTCGCAATTACACTGAAAATGACCAATAATGAAACCTTGCACTTAATTTAAATACTTTTTTTTAACATAAAAAGTAATTTAAATAAATTGAGTATCTAATTTAAATCAATAATGGCATTTATTTAAATTACATTGGTGGAAATTGTATTTATAATGAATTTGCACTCACAGTAGCACACAGCAAGAATATAACTTCAAGTTGTGTTGTATTTATCAACTATCCATTTTGAATTAAGATTGTACCACAGATTGTAGCTAACTGTAGACCTACTAAGTGGCTATCTATTATGTTGATGCTCTCTCTCAATTTTTGCCAATTTTTTTCCTGGGGTACAAATGTGCAGTTAGCACTGTCTCTTGTTCACAGTTTCATGCAGATTTAACATGTGATTTCTCCTGTTGCCTCAAGAGTTTCTATCTTGTGATTGGTCCAGTAATTGGACCAGTGTCCTTGGCAAACACTTGGACTGGAACTAAGGAACTAAGGATTTCCCTTAGCTTTGAGACCCCAGTAGCATAATCACTGCAAATTGTGAAGTGAAACTAACAGTGAGAAAAGTTTATGATTTTAATTCGTTATGTGTGTTTGTGAAAATCCTGAATTGCATTTACAAATAACACCGATAAGACCTGATTAACGCTTGTGAATCCTTATTTACTTTTAGCTTACTTTTGAGGTTGGGCTAATTGCTACGTAGTTAAAAAATGAAAGTGGTTCGGTGTTGGTTTCCATGGTAATGAGATGCAAACCTCGGTGCTCCATGGTAACTAGAATCCTGCTTGTTAAATGCATGTACCGTGGCTAACGCCTGTTTTCTTTCTCACCGCTACATTAACATCTCCGTTCTGTTCTTCTATCTTTAATCTGTAATTACTTTGTTCCTTCCTTCCTGTCGCTCACTCATTCTTCTTTTTTTTTGTACGTTGTATGCTTTCTCTTCTCTGTGTCCGCAGTGGAGTGGAGTGGAGTGGAGTGAACTGCCTGCTCACAATATGGCCGCCGTCTCACTTATTCGCCACTCCTCGGCCTGTTAGCTCAATGCTCACTAAACTTCACTGTATCTCCCCCCAACTATCCAGAGTTTCTTCCTTTTCACACCTAATTAAATGGCTATTCTCATACACTGAATAGTACAAATAGTCCATGCGGTGCCTCCTTCACAGATCCCCATTCATGCAAGCATGTCCGCTGAATAATACTTCCGTGCTAATTTATTATTATATTATTTTTATTTTTTGGCACTGTATTTATTTGAGATTTGTACATATTATGCGTATTGTATTGTGTGTGTGATATATTTAAAGTTGCTCCGAACGAGAAGCGTTTGTGCTGCCAAATGACCCGACTGGAGGATTTTAGGAACTCTATCTCTTCGGGGCACTGCCTCGCTCCCTTAAGGATCAGATGAGGAAGGGAGCGGTAGCCATGACGACGGCTCTCCCTGTCCAGCTCCGTGATATCACATGACTCTTGAGGATCAAACGCGGTCCTAACAGAGGGTTAGAGGAGGCCTTTTTTGTGTGTGAAGTGAAGGAATCTCTTCTTTGAAGGGCATGTTACAGTCCATCTGCGAGTGTCTGACACCGTCTCCTAGACCAGGGGGTCTCAACCTCCAGTCCTGGGGCACCGCAGTCTCTGCTGGTTTTTGTGTTTTCCTTTCAAATCAGCGGCCAATTGGGCCTTGGAAACAGGGCCTGTGGCCTTTTTAGCCAATCAATGACTTAAATTAAGCCCTTGAGTGCAGAAACGCATAAAAAAAAACCCTCAGACACAGCAGCCCTCCCAGGATTTGAGTTAAAGATCCCTTGCCCTAGACCTGGAGCTGCATAGATTGTGGGTGCCTTCATTGAGAACTTTAGCCTTCAGCTTGATGAGCTAATCAGCTATTTTTCACTGCGGCCATGCAGAGGGCAGTGGGGTGAACCTTCGCCGGTCCAGCTCCTGTTGTGTTAGCGTTAGCGTATTAGACATCACTCCAAATGGGCTGTCCGCTAAGAGCTAAGCTAACCGAAATTACTCCGAGCCGTTAATGGCTAATTGTTCTGACTGAGAGCCAGTGATGGGGGGGGTAGACGTGTGGGGGGGGGGGGGGGGGGGGGTTGGGGGGGGTGGTTGGGATGCAGTGCTCTAATGTCATTGGTCATTGGGATGGTGACCCATCTTTAACAGGTGGTCCAAAGCTGAAAGCCAGAAAGCCAGCTCACTTCCTGGTTATACAGGGTCATGTGTTTTTTTTCCCGCTGCACGCAACCTGTTGTGTCATCGTCGGGTTTGAGCCAAAATGGAGGTGAGAGGTGATCGGTGATCGATCGATTTTTACGTCGGAGCTGACCTCCGGTCATCCCTGCTGGAAGAGCGATGCGAGCACTCGTCCGAACGCATCACATCCTCGCGTCTGAAAATGGACGCCCAAGGCTTATTGTTTTGTTTGCGTTGGTGTGAATGACGATGTATTTGCCTCCTGGCCTCTGAGAGCTGTTCATGGTTAAGACGTAGCGGCCTTGAAACTGTGGAAGAAATGGTTCCTTCACAGAGCCCAATGTTGGCAGTATTTGAATAAATCCCCCCATCATCAAACCTACCCCCCTATCATCAAATGACACCCATACAGATTTGTCCCCCATACCTCCTTCCAAAATCCGCCCCCCCCCCCATCTGTTGTCAACTCTCAAGACACTTTTACTATAAAATGTCTCCTATGATTTTTTATTTTTAAATCCCCAGCATTTCAGGGTTAAATTATCCCCCCCAATCTGGCAACCCTGCCAAGCCTTGTGTTTTCTTGCAGTGACGTCAGAGATGAATCGTAGCTTTTTTTGTGAGGTCGAACGTGCGTCAGGAGAGATGAGTTACACCGCCTTCCCCGGCCATCGCTTTAATTAGCCGCTAAAACCAGGACAGGAGAAAAAAATAATAATCTGCTGCTGGGAGAATAATAATTTTTGAAATAATAATTATGTGGAAAAGTGAATTCGGAAAGAAATTGTTTGATTGAGAGGTTCTTTTCAGACACTATATTTCAATCAGTGCTCTCATTTCTGATTGGAGGGTGCTGAGAGAATCAGAGCATCAGGGCTTAGCTTCCCCTATCAGACCCTAATATTCAAAACTGAGCATAGTGAGGATATACTATATTATATTATACTATACTATGCTATACTATACTATACTATACTATACTATACCCGTACTATACTACACTACACTGTACTGTACTATCCTATACCATACTATACTATACTATACTGTAATGTACTGTAGTGTACTATACTACGCCACACTACACTGTACTATATTATACTAGTACTAAGTACTAGTGTTCGGACCCCAGGAAGATTAGCTGCACACTGTGTATTGCTAATGGGGATCATAAATAAATAAATACTATACTATACTATTATGTACAAATGTACAAAAGTAATGCTAAAACTCTAGCTGCTGTTTCCCCCAGACACACCCTACTGTGTTGGAAATGTCGCTCCCGAAGCATAATACTCCCGAAGCATAATACTCCTGAAGCCGTAACGGGTCATGCTGAATTAAAATACTCTACAACTTCCTGGAGTAACTTTACTGTCGTACTGGCCTTGTTAAGGCTGTGGCGTTCACGGGTGATCCTGTGCTCTTCTTCATCCTGTGCTCTCTCTCCTCATCCTGTGCTCCCTCTCTTTATCCTGTGCTCTCTCTTCATCCTGTGCTCCCTCTCTTTATCCTGTGCTCTCTCTCCTCATCCTGTGCTCTCTCTCCATCCTGTGCTCTCTCTCCTCATCCTGTGCTCTCTCTCCATCCTGTGCTCTCTCTTTATCCTGTGCTCTCTCTCTTTATCCTGTGCTCTCTCTCCTCATCCTGTGCTCTCTCTCCTCATCCTGTGCTCTCTCTCCATCCTGTGCTCTCTCCTCATCCTGTGCTCTCTCTCTTCATCCTGTGCTCTCTCCTCATCCTGTGCTCTCTCTTCATCCTGTGCTCTCTCCTCATCCTGTGCCCTCTCTCTTCATCCTGTGCTCTCTCTTTCACTCCCAAAGCGTAGTACTTCGAGCCACACCGGGGTCACACTGAATGAAAATATGATGAAACTTCCTGCAGTAACTCCACTGTCGCGCTGGCTTCGTTAAATGCTCTCCCTTCATCCCTCTCCCACAGCCACGTGTCCCAGAGCGGCTCGCTGGAGGAGGTCGGCCTGGATGGCGGCCCGTTCGTCCCGCCCCCTCCCCGCAAGGTGGACATGAGACGGGACCCGGTCCTCGGCTTCGGCTTCGTGGCGGGGAGCGAGAAGCCGGTGCTGGTGCGCTCAGTCACGCCAGGTAACGTGTGCGCCACCGGGCAGCCTGTGTGGCGCCCGTCCGTGTTCCCTGAGCTCCTGTAGGGATGTCTGGGCTCTGCCAATTATCCCGACTCGTTCTGTGAGCGTTTGACCCTTCGCTCTTTGTGAAGTGTTTTAAGGGACTGCGTGGCCCGTGTGCCCCACCAGGAAGCCTTCTCTCTCTCGCTCGTTTAAAAAAAAAACGTAACATTTAATTAAGACCCTCTTGCACCAGGCTGAGTGAGATTGATTTATTCAGGCAATTAAACTGAAGGATGATTAGGTGTGTTGTGGCACCAGATTGGGAGTTTTTTTGCAATTAGTTGCTGTGGGGTTTTTAATGATCACACTGAGCCTGGACTTCGGTTAAAATCTGACTATGCCTGTTTCTGTGTCTTATAATTATTATGATATAGTTATATCAGGAGATATATTCAGTTTAAGGACAGTATATATCAAGTATATATAAAAGTATTTTGAATAAAGATGGCCAGCTAAGTCATTACATTACTGCCAAATGTGTGAATAATAACAGTTTTTACTTTTAATACGACACTAAATTAGATTTTTTTTATTTGAAAGTAATTAATTTATTTTAAAGCTTTTTTTTTTTTTTTAGCACCGTAGATCACCAGAGAAATGCCTTGTGAGAAAGAAACCCAACAAAAGTCGATACTGGGTTGAATCAGCCAGTTCTAAGACACATTCTGTAACAGATACGGCAAGGCAGAATTTGCTGAATTTTAAAATGAAGCATCGGATTCTCACATCCCTTTTTCTGTTATGCTTGATGAAGAAGTTGCCGCTCCCCTGTTTACCTCTGGGTGGCTAAACATCACGGAGGATTTGCATGACATTATTGCGCACCAGATTTTGGTACAGTACAGTGCAGTCACGGTAACCTCTGCGGCAGTTAACTTCTGTGCCAGGGTAACCCGTGTGCCAATTATCTTGCTCTCACAGTCCTAGCGGATCTTTCTAGTTTGTTTTGGTGTTATTTTCAAACGTCACCAAAAAACACGAACGAGCCAAAAGGTGCCCGATGCTTTGCGGTACTCTTTTACAAGAGCTCCTTTAAAAAGGGTTCAGCTGCCGTACATCTTGTGTTATTGGATTTCCTTATCGGAGTTTTGACTTGCAGACGTGCCGGTCCCGAGGTTCAGTCTAATCGTCGCTTTCATCGCCATGGTACTCACAGTACATTCAGCCGCCTCCTCGATATTCACACCTTTAATGTGGGGAGAATGTGTGCCTCATTCTCTCTCTCCGGCATCCTCGCTTTTTTCCACCTTCATCGCCGAAAGGTGTTGTTCGCACCAGTCTCCAAAATGAGAATGTTACTATGCGGGTTGGCCATATGTGTTTTTTTTTTTTTTTTTTCAAATTTTCGACAGAAGGGTCATTCAGCATTGTTGAAATTCAGAATTTCATTAATTTATCACTCATTAAACTGTGTGCGTTTGTGCTGAAATTTGATTTACACTGTTCACTATTCCAAGATATTTCCAGATATGCCCCAAAGACTATTTTTCTACCCAATAGATTTGTGCACAGTGAGGTTTGGACTCCTGAAACTGCCATGGAAAAGCAGTAAAGGTTTATTTAAGGTTGTAGGCTTGTTGTCAGTGTTATTGCTTGTCAGGCAGATGGAGACTGTGCTGTTTTTGTGTTATTGCTTGTCGGGCAGATAGAGACTGTGCTGTTTTTGTGTTATTGCCTGTCAGGCAGATGGAGACTGTGCTGTTTTTGTGTTATTGCTTGTCAGGCAGACGGAGGTGTTTTTGTGTTATTGCCTGTCAGGCAGATGGAGACTGTGCTGTTTTTGTGTTATTGCCTGTCAGGCAGACGGAGACTGTGCTGTTTTTGTGTTATTGCCTGTCAGGCAGATGGAGACTGTGCTGTTTTTGTGTTATTGCCTGTCAGGCAGATGGAGACTGTGCTGTTTTTGTGTTATTGCCTGTCAGGCAGATGGAGACTGTGCTGTTTTTTGTGTTTTGCCTGTCAGGCAGTTGTGCTGTTTTTGTGTTATTGCCTGACTGTGCTGTTTTTGTGTTATTGCCTGTCAGGCAGATGGAGACTGTGCTGTTTTTGTGTTATTGCCTGTCAGGCAGACGGAGACTGTGCTGTGTTTGTGTTATTGCCTGTCAGGCAGACGGAGACTGTGCTGTTTTGTGCTGTGTGCAGGGGGTCCATCAGAGGGAAAGCTGATCCCAGGAGACCAGATCATCATGATCAATGACGAGCCCGTCAGTACGGCACCCCGAGAACGGGTCATAGACCTGGTCAGGTAACCCACACATACGCCCTGCAGTACCTGGTCATATACACCTGCCGTGTGCTCACCTGGTCAGGTAACCCACACATACGCCCTGCAGTACCTGGTCATGTACACCTGCCGTGTGCTCACCTGGTCAGGTAACCCACACATACGCCCTGCAGTACCTGGTCATATACACCTGCCGTGTGCTCACCTGGTCAGGTAACCCACACATACACCCTACCTGGTCATATACCCCAGCTGTGCCCTCACCTGGCCAGGTAACCCACGCCTAGGCCCTACAGTACCTGGTCATATAGCCCGGCTGTGTACTCACCTGGTCGGGTAAATCAGCTGTGTGTCCTCCTGGTCAGGTAACTCACCCATATGCTGGCCTGGTTAGGTAAGCCCACTGTACTCCTATCTGAAGGATACACCCTAACTGCTTACTCACCTGCTCAGGTAACTCACCTGCAAGCCCACCTGGCCTGGGCTGTCTCATTGGACAGAGCAAGAGCTCTGTGGACAGGTAGTTGTAACCATCTGTAGAACAGCAATAATACTGTCCTAATTAGCCGACAATGATTCCTGGAGATATAATTATATAAATATGCCCCTTTAAGAAATATCTCCTGTACATTTTGGAGGTAATTGCTTTTGGAGGCATATGCTAACAAAAGACTGTCGATGATATATTTTTTGAGCCGAACTGTTGAGTAGAAATGTTTGCTTGACGTCACACAGGCAGGCTAAACGATCAAACGACTGATCACTATAGAACTACAGCACAGTAGGGAATTCATTTTTCAAGCAATAGACCACCAAGAGTTTCATAATCACTGCAGCGCATCTGTGGATGAGGTGTTAAAAATGTGTGTGCGGGCGTGCGTGTGCACAAGTGTGTGTGTGTGTGTGTGTGTTTGTGTGTCTGTGTGCTTGTGTGTGCTTGTGAGTGTGTGCATGAATAAGTGTTCTTGCAGTGGTTTTTTTTTTTCCATCTTAAACTAACACTTACAAACTCATTAGATTTTAAGTGTACTGATGCAATATTTAGATTTTCCAGCAGCCAAAGCACACAGACAGGAGCTTCCCCCAGATCGATACGCTATTGGCTCACTCTCACCAGTGGCCAGTGATTTTTCCGATTTGTCCCTGACCGTTTCAGCACCCCCCCCCCCCCCCCCGGCCAGTGATGTATTTTCACACGGATGATGGGGCCACATGTCCATTGCCCCAGCTTTTGGAGAAACGCCGTTTTTTTTTTTGCCGGTGGTCAAATCAAATCGGACAATGGCCGCCAGTGTACTCAAACGGCCGAAAGAGGATCCCTTTTGTCTGACATCAGTAATGGGCCATGCCTCCCTTCATAGACACTGAGAACTCACGTCAATGCAGATTATGGAGCAATCTCTCTCACAGCACTTAGCTTTGATGCATCTGTCCACTTTGAAAACTCAGCGTCATATATCTAAACGATCTATATCATATCATATATCGTATCTAAATCGTTAAATATATGATTATTGGAAAACGGTGTCTGCCTCGTTGAAGTCAACGCTTCACAGAATGTAAGAACATTCTAATCGTACAGTATTATAACTGTGCTACACCAGACATAATCGTGCCTCTGTTTTATTGCTTCTTCCGTTCCTGAGTTCTGATATATTGATACAGTCTGCTGCTTTTATTTATTTCTAATCCTCAATTTTTCAGGGTTTTTTTTTTCTCAGCTGTTATTCCCAGGCCAGCTTCCTCCAGCGACACTGGGGGTTTTTAAACGTTCTGGAAAATGTGCCCCCCCCCCCACCAGGAATTATGGAGTAATGAGACGATGCAGTTTTCAAAATGTGCTACACAAATATTCATTGAGTGAAGTATGACTTCAGTGTTTTAAATGTGTCAGTGCAGCAGGGATGTTTAGTTTTGTTTTTTGCTTCTGTTTTGTTTTCCTGCAGAAGCTGCAAGGAATCCATCGTGTTGACGGTCGTCCAACCTTACCCAGTAAGTACTCCCCCTACGTTGATCTTTTACAAAGACAAGCAGGCTCTGCGGAAGTGTTAGCGCTTAGCGCTTCTGACTCTCCGCTCAATCCATTTCAAAGAGATCTAAAAAGTACATTCTATTCTCCTCTGGCTTCTTCGGTGCATACCGATTTCTGCTAGCGTTTCCACGCTGGATGAAACCTCTGTTTGCCCCCTCTGCTTGTACCCTTATCTTCAGCTCCGTAGCCAGCATTGGAAGACAGTAGGCGGTGCAACACTAGGTCATTATTCACAAAGACAGTCTTTTTTTTTTATGGTGTTTTACTCCTGCTGTAGTGAAATCCTAGAAGTCCAAGCCTACGTTATATTGACTTGTGCTCTCGCATTACGCAATTCAAAAGAATCCTTCCTGCGTGCACTAATCACTTAAGGTAATGACCGGATAAGAAACCAGGTAGTAAATTAATTATTTTCACAATAGAGTATAGTTTTTGTTCACGTTAGGTCTTCAAATTAGCGTTAATTTGTAGCGTGTATTTCCTGTAATGTTTTCAGCGTCTTGGGCGCACGATGCTGCTGGAGTTTGTCTGACTCTTTGTGTTATTCCTTCATTACCTTCGCTGACCAATGAGATTAGCCCCCTTCCTGCTCAGAACAGAACCCCAGAGGCCAATAAGATGCAGACTGAGCAACCTGATAATTG
The DNA here is from genome assembly GCA_025169545.1 of Anguilla japonica. NCBI lineage: Eukaryota > Metazoa > Chordata > Actinopteri > Anguilliformes > Anguillidae > Anguilla > Anguilla japonica. The sequence continues at coordinate 34,787,687 of CM045897.1, forward strand.
GTCCCATTTATCAGACAGTGCCGTACTGACACAATATGATTGGCTATTAACCCCACCAGTGCGTGTGTCCTCACTCTCATTCATATGCTGGATGCTAATCGCGGACCCACAAAGAGAAGATCCTCCTGACTTTGGTGCAATGAAAAGAAACTGAACTTTTTGGAAGTGGGAACCCACCCACACGCTTAGATACTGTCACATTAGATATTAAATATGGAAAAACATTTATGACAGGTTTGTGTGAACTGCAATAGTTTCACCACAGGCCTGTTCTTTCTTTCTTTCTTTATTTTTTTTAGAAATGAATTTCTTTTTCCAATATTTAATATTGTACACAAATCTTAAAAATGCCAAGGAGAATTCTTTGTAATTGGTTTTCATTTGTTACGGGCAAATTGAGACAAATGATGTTGTGTTTTGTGATAAATGAAACTAAACTAGCCAGAACATTTTCGTAATGCTTTTAACTGAAGATTGCGAATCGGCAAAGCAAAACATACATTTTATTACAAAATTGCTGTCAGGCATTTAGACTTTCAGGGCTCCTAGAGTTACTGTCATACCAGAATGTGCAGAACATATATAATCTTATAAAACTCTTAACTCTCCTGCAGCGGGTTATTTTTTGGCACAGATTGTAATGCACTGACTGTCTGGCCCCATTCTCGGGCCTCCGTGAATATTTGTGGCCAATCAGGGTTGGCCTCTACTGAACCCTGATTGGATAACTCTGATTGGCTGTTTTGATTGGCTGCAAATTCACTGCTGTTTGCGGGAAAATTCACCGAGGCAAGACTTAAAATGCAGTAAATCCGCAAGCTGAATGGATGTCTGCTAACTGATGAGAAAATATGCTTTCATTATGCATTAAGGACCAAATTCAAACACACAACCCCACCAAAACAGCAAATGGGCACTCAGAACAGGCTAAACTGATAAATATCAGGGGAACTTTGTAGAATGAAGCTAAGTTTAGCATTTAAGTCACGTAGCTCTCTCCCCATGGCAGACTATCAGTAATGTGCCAG
>CM045897.1:34796214-34918714 GCA_025169545.1 Anguilla japonica
TTACCGTGTTACCTCTCAGCCTGCGTGAATGCTCTTTATATCTGTGACACAACTGCCCCCTTGTGGGAAATAACAAGAGGAGAAATTAGACATTCTAAAGTAAGTATTTATGTACGTGCCTACAGTATTTCTGCATGAAATCCATCACAGATCACTTGATAGATATTAACGTCAGTACTTCAATCAGTATATATATTATGTATTCCTAGCATATGATGGCACACATTAAATATGTTATTATATAAGTGTATGTCATGATCATGAAGCCAAATAAATCACACATTCTAATGTCCATTGTTCTGGTACACATTGACGCAAAGGACTTGTAGGGACAGCTGCTGTTGTTGAAGTTCTCTTTAGCTGGACAGCCAGACTGCACTGGATTGAGCTCATATTCACAGTAGAGGACAGCCAGACTGCGCTGGATTGAGCTAGCATTCACAGTAGAGGACGGCCAGACTGCACTGGATTGAGCTAGCATTCACAGTAGAGGACGGCCAGACTGCACTGGATTGAGCTAGCATTCACAGTAGAGGACGGCCAGACTGCACTGGATTGAGCTCGTACTCACAGTAGAGGACAGCCAGACCGCACTGGATTGAGCTAGCATTCACAGTAGAGGACAGCCAGACTGCACTGGATTGAGCTAGCATTCACAGTAGAGGACAGCCAGACTGCACTGGATTGAGCTAGCATTCACAGTAGAGGACAGCCAGACTGTGCTGGATTGAGCTAGCATTCACAGTAGAGCACAGCCAGACTGCACTGGATTGAGCTAGCATTCACAGTAGAGGACAGCCAGACTGCACTGGATTGAGCTAGCATTCACAGTAGAGCACAACCAGCCTGCACTGGATTGAGCTAGCATTCACAGTAGTGTCACCGCAGCTGGCTGGCTTTGATTTTTCTGGCAGTGGTTTTGCTGGGAGATGTGAGTGTACATGTCCGAGCTCTCTGAAGCTTCGCTGGTGGTCCTTAGTTCTGTTCCTCAAAGCACAGACAGTTGGCAGGTGAGCGTTGGAGTTTGATCCAGGAACGGCAGAGAACTGAGCTTCATCCAGAATCCACGCTGAGCCTGGTTCACACTGGGATATAATCCACCTATCCGGGCAATTAGGAATTACACGGCACAGAATTTTCCCTGTCATGGATGGTATCGGCAGGCTTTTGGATTTGTCACGGGTGGGATTGCTGCCCGTGTTTTTGGAGAATGAGCCAACAGAAAGTGTTCCTGAATTCTTGTGGTGTGTGTACTTGTCCCTTAATTCTGCACTGGTGGGTGCGGTGGGTGCAGAGAGTCTGAATAGCCTCTGCTACATCCACTGGTGGAGTGCGCACATGCTCCTGGGCTGTGTTAACGAGTCGACCAGGTGCTTGCAGGTGTGCTCCTCCCCACCAAAAACGGGGCTGAGACCGGGAGCACACACACTACGACTGAGTGAGTCTGTCTGTCGGAAGCAAAGGGACAGCCAGCAGAACAGCTTTGCCCAGAACTCATGAGGGGGAAAGGGGGAAGATTTTTGTGAATTTTGTTTTTCGTGTCCGTGTGGATGCGCACTCTTTTCTCTCTCTCTCTCCATCTGGCAAATTGTGGTGAAAACCCGGAACTGTCTCCAGATCTCCCTCCCAGGGGTGTCGCGCAGTGTGTGGTCTTGGCCTGTTGTGTATAATCGTCTTTTTGATTTGTGAATCGGTCCTACTTCAGCCAGCGACGTCATGCTTAGCGCAGCTGTTTATAGTTTCACAAAACTCTGGACAACTCAGTGTGAAGCGATGTTTTTCTCCCAGGTGTCATGCCATTGTCACGGTCACCATGTGGTCAGCGAGTGTGTGAACGCCACGGTCCATGTGCCTCTTTCTGAAATCACTTTCACCCTTGACCCTAATTTGGCACGCCTAACTCTATTAATTAGCAGCTCAAGAAGATCTCTAGCTGTTGAATGACGTGTGCTTTGTTCGCGTTGGAATGAAAACCTACAGGATGGTAGATCTCCAGGAGCAGGGTTGGGCAGCCTGGTCTACAGTGTATAAACTTTCTGTGCAATGTCTCCTCAACTGAGGTCCATGACATATGACTTACAGTAGTTTCTTCAAAGGGCTAATAGCTGAGAAGAATGCAGGGAATGTATGGTAGTCTCTGTCAAATTAATATTTAATTAGTCGTACTGAATAAAGATTTTGCTCTGGTTTTACAGTGAGAGTACACTAAATATTAATTATGTCTGAAAGGTTCATTCTGTACAAAACCCATATATAATTTTAAGCAGTGATACAACATGCATTGTGTTTTGTAACTGTAATCGCATTCACCTGTGCTGCATTGTTTTTCTTCTGTTTGTTTTCCCACAGTTAACAGCTTTACAAGCGAAGGTGCACTACCTGAAGTACCTCAGTGAGCTGAGGCTGTACGGCGGGAAGGTGTTCAAATCAACGCTGCTGGTAAAATACACATCGCTCGTTTAAACCGCAACCCAACCGCAACCCAATCGCAACCCAACCACAACCCAACCGCAACCCAACCACAACCCAACTGCAACCCAACCGCAACCAAACCGCAACCAAACCGCAACCCAAAACCGCAACCCTACCACAACCGCAACCCAACCATAACCCAACCGCAACCAAACCGCAACCCACCACAACCCAACCGCAACCCTACCACAATCCAATTGCAACCCAACCATAACCCAACCGCAACCCACCCGCAACCCAATCGCAACCCAACCGCTGACTCCTTCCTTGACATCTGCAGGTTTTACACCACACACAGTTACTGTACCTTCCAATGAAATGTGAATGACGGTGCTTCAGATTGGGGGGGGGGGGGCGGCAGGGAATGATGTCATCGTTCCCTCGTCTTTCATTTCACCCGGTCCATGTACCACGTGATGGAAAAAAAAAGTCAAAGTTGTCAGCGGTGTCATTTTTTTAACACGCTTTTCGCTGAACGAGCCCCATCACACGTCAGATTCTGAAACCATTAACCCCTGAATTGATTGTGATTTGTCTCTAGCCACTGAAATACTGGAATATTGATCGAAAATACGATTCAGACAGCAGCTGAGAGAGAATTTGACTCTCTCTCCCCCCTCTTTTTCTTTTTCTTATTTGTCTTTGTCTCTTGGTCTCTGCTCTGTCTTTCTCTATTCCTTTCACTTCTCTTTCTTTTGCTCTTGCATTCTCTTCGCTCTCTTTTTCTTTCTTCATTCTTTTCTTCTTTCTATCTCTTCTCTCTCTCAAACCCTCTCTCTCACACAGACACCCTCTCTCTCTGTCTCTCTCTCTTTCTCACACACCCTCTCCCTCTCTTCCTCTCTCCCCTCTCTATCTCTCTTTCTCTATCAATTTCAATTTTAAATTTCAAGGTGCTTTATTGGCATGACATGCACAGTGTTGCCAAAGCAAGAGTCAACAGTAATAATACATTTTTTTTAAAATTCTAATAAAAATACTAATAAATAATAAAATAAAAAATCAAATATACAACATGTAAACTAATATACACGCTATATTATATCTAACTCTATCCCCCCCCTCCCTCAGCAGGGGGAGAAGCACACCGAGGTCACCCTGCTCCTGGGCCCCCGGTACGGAATCAGCCACGTCATCAACACCAAGACCAACCTGGTGGCGCTGCTGGCCGACTTCAGCCACGTCAACCGCATCGAGATGTTCACCGAGGACGAGAGCAACGTCCGGGTGGAGCTGCACGTCCTGGACGTCAAGGTGAGCGCTGTGGTGTGGGGATGGCTGGTTTAGGCAGCCACACCTGTCGACATAGCTCAGGAGGTAAGACCGATTGTCTGGCAGTCGGAGGGTTGCCGGTTCAAACCCCGCCCTGGGCGTGTCGAAGTGTGCTTGAGCAAGACACCTAACCCCTAACCCCTAACTGCTCTGGCGAATGAGAGGCATCAATTGTAAAGCGCTTTGGATAAAAGCGCTATATAAATGCAGTCCATTTACCATTTACCATTTACCTGTCCTGGGTCAAGCTAATTAGACCTGGCTAGTTATCTAATTGGTTAGGAATTGGATAATTGGACCCAGGAACAGGGGTGGCTGCACCTGTGCGCAGTGAGGCAATCAGTGCGCACAGGTTAAATCTGCCATCCCCACCCACACAAAGGAGCCTCGGTCATGACTGTTTTACATCTGCTCATGTGGCTGTACCATCTTGCCACCCTTGTAAATAAATCTGGACTGTTGGAACATCATCCCCCTGTGTCTCTGTGCTGGAGGGCCCCTAGGAAAGCCACTTCGGTGGCCTGTGGCAGGCTTGTTTGCCACAAGCATGAGTAAGCGCAGGCAGCGGGCCTGCCGCCCTGCTGCTAAGCTCTGCAGGCTTATTCACCCAGCCTGGAAACCTCCGGCGTTTATGTACAGTACAATATTCACAACGCTGAAGTTGGCTCCTGATTCGCAGCTCCCGATTTGAAAATTCCTGTCCACCTTAAATCGGTTGCGTAATATGATTGGATGGTTTGGTGGTCTTCCTTACGTGTTTGCAAAGGCTATAATTTGTTAAATCGGGGGCCAACTTCAGCGTTGTATAATATTCACATATAGACTGAGTGTGTGTTGCCTTGTCATTCTTGACTAGCAACGTGCAATTGAAGAGATTTAATAGCAGAGTTACAGTGGCATTGGAAGGAAAGCATTTTAGGCCAGAGGTGTCAAGCTCTCCAGTCCTTCAGGTCTACAGGTATTTGTGGCTTCCCTTCAGCAGCCAATTAAGGCCTTGGGACCAAGGATTACTTAGCCAGTCAATACCTTAAATGAATCACCCTGACAGCCAGCAGTCACTGTGTGGCCTTTCAGGACTACATTTTCATACCTGTGATTTGGGTCGTTATATTTTGGATCGATTTTTTCACCTTTATTTGAAAGCCTGGTTGAGAGATTTATTTCTGAGCCCCTGGAAGAAGGCTGTAATTGCACTGCTGAATCACTGCTGTGATGTTTGTACGTTTTTTCAGCCCATCACCCTGATAATGGAGTCCGGTGACGCCATGAACCTGGCCTGCCTGACAGCGGGGTACTACAGGCTGCTGGTGGACTCTCGCCGCTCCATCTTCAACATGGCCGCCAGCAGCAACACGGGCAGCATGGACTCAGGTGGGCTGGCACTCCCAAACACAGCGCTATGCCGGTGGAGAAAAATGGCCTTTTGTCAATGTCAACTTAAGCCAATGTCAACTTAAGACAATGTTAACTTAAGGCAATGTTAATTTAAGGCAATTTCAACTTAAGACAATGTTAACTTAAGGCAATGTCAACTTAAGGCAATGTTAAATTAAGACGATGTTAATTTAAGGCAATGTCAAATTAAGACGATATTAACTTAAGACAATGTTAACTTTAGACAATGTCAACTTAAGTCAATGTCAACTTAAGACAATGGTAACTTAAGGCGATGTTAACTTAAGTCAATGTCAATTTAAGCCAATGTCAATGTAAGTCAATGTCAACTTAAGCCAATGTCAACTTAAGTCAAGTTCAACTTAAGTCAAGGTCAACTTAAGACAATTCCAACTTAAGTCAAGGTCAATTTAAGCCAATGTCAACATAAGACAATGGAAACTTAAGTCAATATCAACATAAGACAATGGCAACTTTAGTCAATGTCTTAAGCAATATATGCAATGTATGTTATATTTAGGCAATATATGCAATATATGTTATGTACTTTTTTTATATTTATTTGACTGTTTTTAGGCCAGGATCCCCGGGGCAAGTTTAGCCTGGAGGCCATCGAGTGGACGTACAGCACCTCGTTCAGCGGAGGCGGGGACGAGGTTCAGACGCGGCGGGCGGAGCCCTACGAGGAGTGCGCGGCGAGCGAGAACGACGTCGCCCCCGTTCCTATCCCAGAGGTGCAGCAGCAGCAGCAGTCCCAGCATGCTCTGCAGGAAGGAGAGCGGACAGACAGAGGGACCAGAAGCGCACACTTCCTGTCTGTGCCAAGTCAGCAGCCCCAGGACTCCCCCCGGAGTGCCAAGGTGTCCTTCATTTTCGGGGACCCGCCCTTGGACGCCATCAACCCCCAGAACCTGGGGTACCAAAGGCTGATGGACGACAGCCCGGAGATCCTGGACGACTTCAAGGCCCTGGACCCCTCGGCGGACGGGGAGGGGTTCCAGTACGGCTCCCACCCGATCTACAGCAACATCGGCGACGCCAAGATCTTCGGCAACGCGGAGGGCATCGAGGAGCCGCTGCTGCGGGACATCTGCTACGCGGAGACCACGGACGACGCCGAGGACGAGGACGAGGGCAGCTGCGAGGAGGACGCGGCGACGTCGGCGGCGGCGACGGCAGCGGCGAGGGCGGGGGCGGGGGAGTCCGGCCGCGCCACCTTCCTGGCGCTCTCCGGCTCCAGCGAGGACATCATCGACCTGACGTCCCTCCCGCCGCCGGAGGGCGACGACGACGAGGAGGACGACGACGTGCTCCTGCACTCCCTCAACATGGCCATCGCCGCCCCCCCGCCAGGGTTCCGGGACAGCTCCGACGAGGAGGAGCAGCAGGCCAGGGCCGTGGGGGCGGGGGCGGGGGCGGGCGCCCGGGACGATATCCCCGTGTCGCTGATCGACGCCGTCCCCACGCAGGGGGAGGGCAGCGGCGACCGGGCCCTGGACCAGGCGGTGGTCTCCACCCTGCAGGCCCTGGAGGCCCTGGCCGCGTCCGAGGAGCAGCCGCCGCTCCCGCAGTCGGACAGTAGCGCAGGTTCTTACACCATCGTGACGTTCATCCATTAGCGTCTCGCTGTGCCGCACGCCCCCCCCCCCCCCCCCCCGTTTACATTTGTTTCATCGCCCGCCCCCCCTGCCGCCGCCCATCATCCTGCGATCCGTGTTTTTAAGTTCTGTGTGTGAGCATTTTGTTCTTCATCATTCATATTAAATTGGAACTCATTCATCATTTGCTTGTTTTTTTTTGCCTGTTCATTCTATGGATTACTTCTTAATTTTTCATTTCCTTGTTCTTGTTTTTCATTTTGCCTGTTTTGTTTATCATCAAGGAACGATGCATTTCAAGCCCTCATTATTTTTGTATAAATAAATGCGCTTTGCTTTAAAAAAAAAAAAAAAAAAAGATGTCTGCAAGAGTGCCTTGTGGACGTGGTTAACGATGAGCTTGTTTGTCTTTCCGTGGCGTGCAGGTGTAGCGATATCTCGGGGTTTCAGCCCCGAGTCGTCTTCAGATTCCGGGAACGAGACGAACTCCTCCGAAATGACGGAGAGCTCGGAGCTGGCGGCGGCCCAGAGGCTCTCGGGCGACTCCATGCGGCTGTTCGTGGCCACGACCGAGGGCTACCAGCCGCTCCTGGAGGAGAAGACCGAGTTTCCCGTCTCTCCCTGCACGGCCGCACCCCGCGGTCCTCCAGGCCAGCAGGAGGCGCCGGAGCCTCACTCCTCCTCCTCCTCTGCAGCAGCAGTGCCTTCCAAACAGATCCTCCACTCGGACGACATCGAGATGGAGCCCGAGACCATGGAGACCAAGTCCGTGAGCGACTACTTCGGCAAGTTCCCCATGGGCTCGCTGCTGGGGGCCCGTCGCGGAGGGAGGGCGGAGCCCCGCCCTGCCCCGAGCAAGACTGGCAGCGCCCTCCGGCGGCAGGCCCGGACCCCGGAACCCAGGGGCGAGGAGCGCCCGGCGGCGGGGAAGTACAACACCTTCAGCTCCAGGGACGCCCGCCACGCCCACCTCCACCTGGAGCGCGCCGCCTTCCGCGAGAAGGCCCAGCGGTGGCAGCGGGTGCCCGAGAGCTCGCCGGGCGAGGGCCCCGCCCCGGGGCCGTCCAACGGCCACGCGGTCCCGCCCGCCAGGGGCGAGCCGACGCAAGACTCCGCCGCCGGCGCCGCCGCTTCCGGGGGGGCGAGGGAAGGGGCCGTCCCGCGGGAGGGGGCGGGGGCGGGGGCCGGGGGGGCGGAGCACCAGCAGGTGAAGCCGCCGCTGGCCGAGCAGGCGGTGGCCCGGCTGTGCGAGTACCACCTGGCCAAGCGCATCTCGTCGCTGCAGGGGGAGGGGCTCCACTCGCTGCAGAGCTCCCAGAGCTCCTCGCTGGACGCCGCGGGCAGCACCGCCACCGCCGCCGGCAGCAGCTGCTGCGCCACGCCGCTGGACTCGCCCCACGGCGGCGTCCCCGACGACAGGGCCCACGGCACCCCCCCCGGCCACCACGGCCCCCCGGGCAAGGAGCCCCACCCCAGCGCGGACCCCGCCCTCCTCCACAGGATGCTGCCGAACTTGCACGCCGCTGCTGCTGCTGCCGCCGCCGCCAGCCCTGACGCCCCCTTCGTCCCCGGCCGCGAGGGCGGCGCCCCCCCCCGGACCGCTAAGATCAAAGAGACCACAGGTACAGCTAACCGGGGTAGCCTTTCAGCCGACCGGTGCGCGAGGCAAGCATGCGCTAAGAATAACCGGAAGGAGGGGGGTGAGGCTTATAGGCAGCTGATAAACTACCTGACCGTAAGTCAGATGCATCAGGGGGGGCAGCTCCAGCACTGGGTCCCGGGGGGCAGCTGGAGAAGCAGCGACAAGAGAGACGACAGGAAGCATGCCGGTCTGAACCCGCTGCTGCTAGACTTCGTTAGGACTAACTATAGCGCGCTGGCGAGGTACCCCTGCATGCCGTCCTGTGTGTCCCCCGTTGAGACCCCGCCGGTGGGGCCCAGAGTAAGTAAGGGGCCCCGACTGTGCCACTCCGCCACCCTGCCGCTTCGGTCCAGGAGGAGTCCTGACTTGCATGCTCAGCGACCCGCAAACAGCAGCGTTGACGTAACCGACGGTAACGAGAGGAGAGGCTCGCTCGACGGCGACCCGCGCGGGCGGGACGCGCCCCCCAGGGCCGAGCGCGGGGCGCGGCGCGTTGTCGGGGAGACGCTTAACGATTCTGTCTGTTTCTCTGCCGTCCCTAGTGTAGCTCGCACAGCGCCGGAGAGGCCGCCGAGGGGAGACGCGCCTCCCGCCTTTTCTCTGCAGGTCGGAGCCGCCGGCGCCGCCGAGCTCCCCCCACCGCCGCCGCCGCCGCCGCCGCCGAGCGCTAACGCCCGCGCCGCCGTGCCAAAGCAGGAGTCCGCGGACCTCCCGAAACACGACCCCTACGTCTGGGCGCCCCCCCCGGGCCTGAGCTGGGACTACGTCGACCTCGGCGACCTCGGCGACCTCGGGGACCCCGGCGTGGGGGGCAGCCTGCGGCGCGGCAGGAGGGGCGGGACGCTGAGGAGGAGCGCCAGCAGCGGCGCCACGCTGTCCGGGAGCGTGGAGGCGCTGTTCGAGAGGAGCAAGGCCGCGCTGGCCGGCCGGTGCCTGCCCTTCTCCCAGTCCGCCGAGCCCCGGCCGCAGAAGAGGCCCGCCGGGAAGAGGCTGTCCAAGAGCCACTCCCAGGGCTCGGTGGGCTCGCACGCCCCCTGCTGGTCGGTGAGCGGCGGCGGCGGCGACGTGGTGCTCCCGGTGCCGAAGGACGCCAAGCAGCAGCTGCGGGCGCTGCCCAAAGCGGACTCCGGCACCTGGAGGTGCCACGGGCCCTTCAGCTACTGCTTCCTGAAGAAGAGGAGCACGGTGGACGAGGACGAAGAGGACGGGGAGCCGCGGCGCGGAGCCGCCCAGCGGCCCCGCCCGCCGTCCTGCGACGGGTCGTGGGAGGAGCCCCAGGGCCCCGCCCCCCCGGACGCCGAACCCGCCGGCCGCCAGCGCGACGCCGACGCCGACCTGAACACCATGAGCTTCGCGGCAGGCTGGCGCGCGTGGAGGCGCTGAAGGAGCGGGCCTACTCCTCCCCCACCGGGTTCGCGAGCCGCGCGGCGGGACGCCAGCGAGCTCATCGCCCTCGTGCGCTCCAGCCTGGGGAGGGGCGAGGGCGCGGACGCCGCCGCCGCCTCCGCCGCCGACAACGAAACCAACGAAGAAGACCTGTCCCGCTACAAGCACCTCCTGGCGGCGGAGTCGCGGGAGCTGGGCGGGGCCTGCCGCAGGATGGCGCTGGCGCACGGCAGCGGCGAGGAGATGCTGCTGGCGCTCACCTGCAGCTTCCAGGTGCTGTGCCGGCTGATCGAGGCCTGCATGCGGCTGGTGCGCTGCGTGGGCGCCGGGGGCGGCGGCGGCGGCGGCGGCGGCAGCGGGAGGTCGTCGCCAAGGTCGACGAGGTCGTCATGAACTACATGTGCCTGCTGAAGGCCGCGGAGGCCGCGGTGGGCGGGAGCCGCCAGCGACCACAGCGTCACCGCCCTGGCGCGCCACTCCAGCAGCATGTCCGCCATCGTCGGCGCGCTGACGCGCTCGCTCAAAACGCTCCTCAGCAAGTGAACGCGCTTGTTTCACGCACCCACCCCCCCCCCCCCCCCCCCCAACCCCCCCTCCAAAAAAAAGAAGCAAAGCCATACTCCGATACACGGGGCCTCCCCCCCCCCCCCCCCCCCCCCCCCCCCCCCGCAGTATGAACCACTGTAATTAAACTTCCTGTGAATACGTTTGTTTCATATGTAAAAAAATAAATAAATAAAAAAAGAATTATATACTGTTATATAATTATAATTATCGAGAACAAGAAAAATCCTCTTCCTTTAGAAAGCAGGGTAAATAGTAAGACCACAGATAATTCCTTATGTCTCTAGTGTGTTGATTCGTTAAGATGCTTTCACCTGTTGCAGTGTAGAAAAAAACTGCACTGCTGAGGTTTATTGTGAATATGATTTTGCACATTTATGGATATAAATATTGCTTTGTGTTGTAATTTTTACATTGATTTGAAAAATATCTCATTGTGATTTTGATTTTTTTAAGGAAGCAAACAATAGGAATTATGTATATATCATTAAATAAATGTATGCATATGACACTACCAAACAGATGGAAAATGGATATAATTTTTAAAAAACTTTTGTTCATAAGATTTATTTTTTTAGTATTCTTAAACATTTAGATTTAAATATCAGCTAACTCTGAATTTTTGCTTCATATATTACGTTGATCTCAAATGTAAATTCTGTGTCCATTAACAGTTATTTCACTCTCTTTTTTTAGCCAAATTTCCAGAGAAAATCCCCACTCTTGAGCAAGATCTTTAAAAAATGAGGTCACTGTTTGTTCTTTTTTAATGTAATTCTTGTTTGGTTTTTTCCCGCCTCGGTCTTGACTTTGACCTCCATTGTGAAATAATTGATTTACCTGTAATATTACCATAATTCAAACAGACGTCTTAAATTATAGGTAATATCTAAAACTTCATGGATTAGAGCATATGTATATTTGTGAAGGGCCTAGGAATTTCTGAATAATTATTCATCTAGAACTATAACTGAATTGGCTGGCAATATTTCAGTTTATTATCACAATGTGCATATTTGTGTTTAGAATAATAGAATAGGACAATTATAATTTTTAAGTTAACGGAAGGGCTCTGGCTTATCATGCACCAAGGATATTGGTAAAATAAAGCTGTCTGATTTGATATAGCGATCCTATATCCAATTTTTTCTTTCCTGCACTACAGTCATGGTCACAAATTTACCCTGGTTATTAATTTACTATGCTCAAAATACCAAATTTACCTATGCTCAAAATACCCATACTAATACTTGAAATACTGTCAACAAAAAAAATTACTAAATGAAAATTAGAATTACTACTATGAAGTCATCAGACTGCCCTCTTCTTGTTGGACCCAGTGCTGCCCCCTTTTGGTAAATAATAGCTCTGCTGCTATTTGTTTGAGTGGTCTGGGCCAGAATGGGTACAGTGCTCCATTAATTTACACAGAGCTGCAGTCAAGTTCATATTATTATTATTATTATTATTGATAAAGTACAACACTTTTCCACAAACTAATTTTCAAAAAAAAAAAAAAACAACAGAAACCTGTTTGACCCTGTATGACCGATGTTGTTTCTGGGTTTAATTGTAATTTGAATTACAATCAAGGAGTACATTTTCAGACTTGAGGAGATTATAAAATGCATACCGTACAAATTCAGAGGTCAAATCAACTCCACTTTAGGATTTAACACAAATTGGCACATTATAGGCTAGATATACTGTACCTCTCTGTCTGAAAGTATAAAATAATTAACCTGTGTATGTGTCTACACCATATTACTGTCTCCTTTTTTACTGTTATTCACACTGAGTTAAATTTTGGATTATGCTTCATTATTAAGTAAAGGATCATGATTACAGAATCTCAAACGTTGGTTTCTGTTTCTCTTCTTTGTCCACAATTGTCTTATTGGGAGTTGTGTGTGAGGCTTCTTAAAAGAGATCTTCCTGTCAAGCATCTTTTTTTCCAGACAGCTGTTGTACTCAGCATTCAGCTGTGAAATGAGGCTATAGACACAGCACAAATTATCCCAGTATTATATTAATTCTAGGGGATTACGCCTAAACATATAAAATAGCCAATACTGGTTTTGGATCTTGACTTAAAAAAATAAATAAAAATAGTTAACATTACACTTCAGCATTATAATTCAACACAAGCTATTCAAAAAAAAAAAAAAACTTGTTTTATATACTTTGGTTCATATGTATGGTATTAGAGAACATCTTCACCATTTTTTGTACATTTTGAATCAGGATCTTCAGGAACTAATGTTCCATAAAAACATGCTAAATATGTGAATAGAATAAGAAACTGGTGAAATATACGTTTAAGCATTAGATCCGGCAGTGTCTTATCTTCCTACCCATACTGATTTGATACGCTCTTCTCTCCCACTGTATGGCTTAAGAGAAGGAGCACGATGATGCAACACGATTTCTGCTTTCTGAAAAATTCCCCACACTGTAGATGCTTTCAGCATGAATGCTCATGTAGTTAACACATTGATGTCATGTGACATTTAGCAGGACTAAACAAACAAACAAACTGTCCAACCAGGGTGGGGGTGGGTGGGGGATAAGACTAATGGCTAGATTATTTTGACCCACTGATAAATGAAACCAAAGTAATCCTGTGTCCTTAATCTCACATTAACACCCTTTACTTACAGCTACCATGTTAACATTCATTGCTCACCACTGTCAAGCACGCCTGGCCTTTCACCACACAACCTTAAAGGGAACTGGGTTTACACAGTCATTTTGAGTCAGGCATTTTAGCATCCTCTACGCAGGGTATTTAATGCTTTGCGCATCCTCTTCCTAGAAATAAAAACAACCTCTGTATAACTGAACAGTTTGTTCGGGCTGATAATTGCAGTATTTCAGTAATTCTAACATTTCAACATGGATCACTTTGCAGGTTTGAAAAATGTAACCGTTTGTGAAGAGCAAAAATATCCTGATGGGTCGTGTGGCACAACCATAGGGTTGTAGGCTGAATTTTAAATGGTAACTGCTAATAAAAAATATATCTTTTTTATGTTTCAGACCACGATCCAATACCATTTAGCAAACCCCGGATGTTTCTGGATTGCCCTCAACAGACACCTGTTTTCCCCATGCAAACTCCACGCAAACACGGGGAGAATATGCAAACTCCACACAGCAAGAGTTCTGGCCAGGCGAGGCTCAAACCTAGAAACTCCTTCTTTCGCGGCCTAATTGACCTAATGGTGGAATACCACTGTCACCTCACAGCAAGAAAGTCCTCGATTTGAATCCTTGCCCAGGCCCTTCTGTGGAGCTTGAACGTTTTCCTTTGTGTACCTACAGGTACCCCACTTTCCTCCCACAGTCCAAAGATATGCACGTTAGGCTAGCTGGAAAGTCTACACTGCCTGTATGAGTGTGAGTGAACCATGTGTGTGCCCTGAGATGGACTGGTGACCTGTCCTGTGTGCATTCCTCAAAGACATGCATATTTATAAGCCCGCTATGTATTCCTTTCCTGGGATACGCTCCAGAGCCCCACCCCCTATCCCTGGCCCCCCACCCCCTGACCCTGACCAGGAACAAGCGAGGTTAGATAAAGGATAGATGGATGGATGGATCTCCTGAATGGTGAAAGTCAGCAACCCTTTGTTTGGTTTCCTCATGAGTTCTTTGCCTTTCCCCCAAAGTGATTTTACATGTGTGTCACCTCATTTTTATACCCCAGTGAAACAAGAACTCATGTGAGGCCACAAATGTTCCCTAACTTCAGAGACAGTTAAAAAGTAGCATATTAATTTATGGTGGATTTTATTTAATGTAATTATTAGAGGTGTGAAAAACGGTGACGTTTTTTTTTTTTTTTTTTTTTTGCCAAATAAAATACTTAATTTTTTCCTCTAACAATTGTTTTAGTATGAAGAAATATAATTTTATGATTTTTGTAGCATATAATATGGCTCATTACTCATCCTGCTTAGTTTATTTGCACATTAAAAAATAAAATCTAAGCTGTGATTTATTTTGGAGGGAAATTAATTATTATTATTGTTGTTGTTGTTATTGGCATTTTCCCATTAATTAATTTAATTGTAATTAATTATAAGAGTGAAAGAGGACCATTATACCATTGCCTAATCAGGACTCTGAACAAGGCACAAATTACTGTTATCATCCGCTAATAATAAAACGGGCAAGGAAGACATATTTATATATGGAAATAATAAGAAGAAAAAGAATAAACCTCAATCATATGCAAGACAGCATGAATGTAATTATTTGATTTATGAATTTATCTGTAGCTAATTTTCTAAGTCTTGATGTGGAAACCTACACACACACACACACACACACACTTTGCAGGTATCCTTCTTTAAGATTTTTGGCCACATTACAGTGGTACATATTTTCTACAGTAATGGCAAGTGATATTTTTTATTGAAGCATCAGCCATAAAATTGCTAGTTATACGGCGCCTATATAATCCAACCAAAAATCCAACTCTACGGCACGGATACAATGTCCAGCAGGCTAATCCCTTATTCACTGCAATGTACTCCATCTTTCCCCACTACCCAACGTTCGTTCGTGTACCATAACTGTGAATCATGCGTCGTTGATTTGATTTTAGCTGGCTCCCTGTTACAACTCTGTTGAATGTGACGTAAGGGGAGGGGGAATGGGCAGGTCCGGCGCATCATTTCCTTTAGAATTTGGAGCACGCAGCTTTGCTGTCCCAGTGAGTATGCGAGAACATTAGCTCTTGTCTGCACGTACACATTCCACCCAAGAAGATTTGACCGAATTTAAGACCGAAACATTTCGGTAGCACGGTTACCGCTGCCATGCCAAATATCGTTTTGTTCAGCGGAAGCTCGCACCATGATCTGTCACAGAAAGTGGCTGACAGACTCGGTTTGGAATTAGGAAAAGTGATTACGAAGAAATTCAGCAACCAAGAAACATGGTAAGTACAAAACGCATTCTAATACACGATGCTTGACTGCGTGCAGTTATGTTGTACTCCTTCTAAGTATTCTGCCATTGACTATGTTGTGTATTACTATAACTACATACGAGGCTATCGAGCTAACAAATGCACGGGACCATACTGGCTGTGAGCAAACTAGCCAGCTACTTACGAACGCGTGATGTGTAGCGTTTCGTTGAACATAAATGTTTAGTCTGTTAGCTATTTCGAAGCAGCTTATTATGCCTCCTTTCTTTATGCTGCCTGAATTTATGCGGTCGTGTTGCTTCCAGGTGTGCTTCAACACGTAAGCTTGCTAACGCAGTTGCCAGATGCAGCAAGTAGGCTACTAGCTCTATCCATTTTGTTAGCAAATGAAGCTAAACTAGACAGCGTTTGGGAAGCACGTGATTTGTTGCACACAGAGCCAGAGTTACTCGTTAGCTTGCTGGCTAACACCTTGCCTCGGTAAACTAAAAACTTGCGTTTACGAAATTTGTAATTGTGGAGGAAGAAAGTCTGCGGTTTCTGTTGTGTTCGTGATATGCCACATTTTAGGTAGCCAGCATGGGATATCATCATTCGTGTAGTTTTTTCCGTTGGTAGTAACGTTAGTGCATAGCGGGAACCGTGAGTAGCTGACGTTAACAGGATCAGGTTTAGGGGTGGAGCTACTTGGGGTGTCATTAAATGTATTTTTCCCTCCATGTAGACTGAAGACGTCCCTTTGTAGTGTCTCACTAATAAACAACGGGGTACGGACGATCGGGTTTCTGACACGGAAGTCAATTAGTAAATTGTTCTTCGAAGTCTGGCTGCCATTAGGCAACGGGATGTTAAATACTTTGCTATTCTTATGCAAGTCTGGCCGAGTTTATTAGTTTCAGCTGATCATCCTGTGTTCTATGCAGTCGAGAAAGCATGCTCGTATTTGGTGGGTGATTTTTCTGCAACCTCCTTTTCTATGCTGGTTGTGAAACTATAGGACAGGACGGAAGTGCATTTTAGAAATGCATAAAACAGGACCGGTTTAAATGGAATTTATTTGAAGCGTGATTTTTCTTGCAAATCTAAGCCGAGAGCATATTTGACAGAATAACTGCCTTTCAATGCAAAACTAATGCAAGTTGGAAAGAGCTTTGGCATGTGCTGATCCAGTCTTCTGTATTAATGGAAATGCATTTTAGGAACAGGCCATGTGCCAAAGTGTGCCTGTTCCTGATATTTCAGAAGAATATTCTGGTCAAAATTGTTACAGTTTCACTTTAACTAGTCCAGTAGATCCATCACTATCTCCTCTCACAATTTCAGTAACTATGTCTAAATTGTAAGGAGATCCATTGTAGTTATTATGCACTTGTTCACACTGTCCCATCTGTGACCCATAGTGTGGCCTGCTAGCAACAGCTGTGTGGTATGTAATACTAATAATAATAATAATAATAATAATAATAATAATTTGTTGAGGGCTTGTACAGTTTGGTGTTGACACTGGAGGGGAAAGAATGGCAAAGCATTTCCACCCACATCTGTGAGCACTTCCTAGAGTGGATAGGATTCTGCTGCTTTTCAGAAAACAGTGGACAACAAAACATTTATTTCTCCTTCACACACATTTAATTTAGTCAGACAGGTAAAGAAACTGAAATATCAGATCTTTTAGAACTATTTTATTACAATTGATTCATGACTAGTCTTGCTTCTACAGTAACACAGTTGAAGTCTGTGAGCCTACCCCCTCAATTGGATCTGACCAGGGAGCTACTATTGTGCAACCTTGCAGGTCACACAGTGTCCCGAAGACTGACACATTTTATCTAGCATTTCCTGTGAAAATTAAGAAAGGTCACATTGTATTTCTGTGAAGGAGCATGGAAGATGAGGTCATTAATGCACCCACAAGCCCATGCACCAGAGTGTCGGTTGCAGTTGCTGCATATCCTTTGGAGTTTGGCTGGAATGGAACGGAATCAATCGCACAAACCTTTATTCTTGACTGTCAGATGTGAAATGCGTCCTTCTGTGTGCTGGTGGCATTTGGTTTTAGCTCAGTGGTCTGTACTGAACGGGTTGCACATTTTATATTGCCATTTCCATACACGACACCCTGTGGGGAATAAAGAACTTGTGTGCGTCAGAAGGCAATGGACCCAAAAGGCATTTTTTTTGGACAGTTAGAATGGAGTGACACCATAAAATTCAGTCTAAAATGCCTTGTGCTTTCAAAGATCACTTTATTATGTAGAATGTAATGGACGTATCACATGCGCCTCTATGCTTGACTGGACCCAGCCATGTTTGCGTAATACCCCAGTGTCCGGTCGTAAGGCCAGAGGAAACCGCAGGCAGTGCACTGTGGGATTGTTGTGGAGTTTTTCATTTTTATTTATTTATTTTTTTAAATAAAGAAAATGGATTTGTGAGACAAGTTTCTCTGCTCTGCTTCAAGCGGTTACCCCAGCTTGCTGAACTGGTTTTTCCAAAATGTATGTGTATGTATATATGTGTGTATGTATATAGATACACACACACACACACACACACATTTTGCGCTTACAAATGTCCAGCTTTATTACTGAGTCTTTCGATTATGAGCTACGCAGTTAACTTTTTCTCCTGAGAGCCCACAATCCTGGGAAAATGCCTGTTGAAATTGAATAATCTAATCCATATCATTTATATCTGCCTTCTCTGTACTTTTTATATATATATATATATGTGTGTATATATAAATGTATATATATGTGTGTGTGTATATATATGTATATACATACTACATATGAATGTATAAATAGAAACATAAAAATATCTCCCTCTTTTGGAGGTATTATCATTACCAGCTCTCTTACGATGGGATAGTTTGTAAATATTTATTTTTTTAAATACCCAGCCACTATAACATATGTGAGCTCCTGTTTGGGGAAACACCCCTCTTCTGACGTGCTTTTGCCCCTTTGCGTTCACATCCTGGTTGGTGTAATGTACCTGCACTCTGCAGGGACTGTTGAGGGTGGGTGTGATGGGCTGCTGTCCTGTGCAGCAGTTATAGGGTCAGTGTTTTGTTCACAGGCTGCACTTTTAGACTACTGTTCAGCCCTTCCTGGCTGTGAAGTCACCTTCTGACTCACAGAAAGTTTCACATCCACATGTATGTACATATAGCTAACTGGGGGACTGTAACGTAAAGCCTGGCCCAGTCACATCAGTGTCATACAGGGTGCCAAACAACCCCAGTGTCTCAGGCAGTTTGGATTACTGTTTGACTATTTTTTATTTTATTTTATTTTTTTTCTTTCCCCAAAAAACTGGCACACCAACTAATCCTTTTTAAATTGGCACACTGTGTTCTGTCCCTCCAGGAGATTAGAAATGGGAGCGTTAGAGGACCCAGCCTGCCTGGCTTGTACAGCACAGAGGCCGATATCAGTATTCATGTTCATGCATTCTGGGAATGCTCCACAGTGACCATGTCTTGGTCTTATGTGGTTGCCGTTTCTAAGTAAAATGTTGTGGGTGGATGTTTCACTCTCTTCTTCTGTGGTTCTTCTGCTGCGGGATGACTCAATTAACTAAATTTACCCGAAAAATCCAGGAAACTTTTTTTAGCTGGACTAACTGCTCTAAACTGAATGGTTGATTGAAGGCTTACAGGGCAGCATGGCTCAATTTATTTTTTAATATTATCTTAAATATTAAAAAGCACAGCACGACTTCCTTTTGCCTCCTGTAATATGATCACAGTCTGGCAGTACGTCAGCAGATTTACAGTTTACAAGTGCAATTGTTTACAATTCATCATTTGGATGCAATCTCGTCTTTCTCCTCCAGTTGTGGCGCGGGGGGGGGGGGGGGGCGGTTTAATAACAGAAATAATCATTTAAAAAATTGTTGACAAAAAATGCTGTCTGAGCAACCATTCATTGATGTACAACAGTACAGCTTTTTGGGAATTTGGTCATTACCTTAAATTTTGCAATTTGTATGAATGGCTGAATAGTCGGCCAGTTACTTTTTCACAGGAGTGCCTCAGCAATCACGTAACTGGTAAACTTCTCAGGAAATCGGTGCATAGAGAGCTGATTGGTCTGCTTGTTCCCCCCCCCCCCCCCCCCCCCCCCCCCTTCGGAGGGAAGGATGTTTGGACTTGTTAGAGTCTGAATCAGTTGCTTAATACTGCATTGAAGGCGTGCATTCCATTCCATCTTGTTTTTGAAACAGCAGGGGCCTGCATATCAGCAACAAACACCGTTCCCTCCAGAAGTATGGGAACGGGAGTGATGTCTTATTTTTTGCTATATTCTTAAGGCATTTTGATTTGAGATTAAGGAAGATGACCTTGAGACAAATGTAAAGGGAATCGGCTGTTTTTCTGCCGAGTTTGCCCATTTTCAGCCGTGCAAAAGCAAGTTAACGGATGAACTTAAGAGTTAGTCAAAGCAATTAAGTCTAATATTTGGTTGCATAGCCCTAAATGCAATAACCGCATCAGGTATACGACGATATTCATCTTTTGATCTCAAATCCAAATGGCTTAAGTAGCCTACATACAGCAGAAGTAACTAAATTAATTCTACCGGTCCCATACTTTTGGAGGGCATTGTTAGCCTCCACGTGCTCGTAAATAACGCTATGTGCAGCTGCCACTGCTGTGCCGTATTTCAAAAAAGGAAGTTTAGGAAGGTGATCACTTCCTGCTTTCCACTTTTCCTCCAGTGTCCTCCTGCGCACTGTGCTTTTCCCTAATTTTCCCCGTTTGTCTTTTTAAATAGAGGAAAGGCTGGAAATCGCTTACAGGGCCTGATTTACTAAGACCTTCAGCGCATGTAAAACTAATTACACGACCCACTATTGGTGCAAAGCAAATACCGTGACCAATCAGTGGTCGTGTTATTGGTTTTGCACCAATCATTCGGCATGTTATTGGCTTTGCGTGTGCTAACAAGTTTTGCACGTGCTAAATGTCTTAGTAAATCAGGAATGGGACCGTGTCTGCTTCTGGTTTTCTGGCCAACTTCTTGTGCTTAATTACTTAATTGGCTCAGTCGTTTACGTGATCTGACATTTTAGCTACAATCTGTGATATGAGCAGCAGCTGATGAATATTCTTGTGCTTGTATTGTAGCGGTTTTATTGTGGGCTAATCTTCGAGTGGATCGGTGTTGGTGTTTATGTCTAATTAGCTGATTGGTGCCGCCAGTGTAACTGGTGGCAGCAAAACCTGAACTGCACACCAGGACTGGAGTTGCCCACGCGTGGTCTAGATTGACAGATTTTTAGACACATTTGCCAAAAGTATGACCCTGGGAGACCCTGCCCCCCCTACACTTTGTAACAAGATCCACATAGCCTAATTTCCAGTGACTGCTGTGCGCAAACCTAAATTTAATTTTTACATTTTCTGAAAGACTGAATCTCCAGCTGCTCGTCAGTGCTTTGGTGTCTGTGTTAACGCCAGGGGGAAAGTTCATCCCTTACGACGAACACAGAGGATAAAAAGAAAATGTGTTGGTGGGTCAGTGGGGAGGGGGTCTATTACAGATAAGAGTCTTTCTCTGGAGTTTTTGAATAGTTTTATTGTTTGTTTTTCCACAGAGACACTTTTATGGAATAAATGTAATGCCGTCTTTTATGCGTTAATATGGAGGAGTAGTCTGGTAATTAAATGTACCCTCTCATTGGCCTAAAGGAGCACGTGGTACTTCTCCTTGGTGGAGGAGCTGCAACTGAGACTGTGTATGGTCATGTGTGTGTGTGTGTGTGTCTGTGTGTGTGTGTGTGTGTACGCGAGAGTGAAAGTCTGTATGTACAGTACCATTGTGTGTGTCTTTCTGTGTGTGTGTCTGTCTGCGCATGGGTGTGTCTGTGCGTGTCGTTCTTTGTGTGTGTGTGTGTGTGTCTGTACACAGGTGTGTTTTTGTGTGTCTGTGCGGGTGCGTGTTTGTCTGCATGGGTGTGACTGTGTGTGTCTGTGTGGGTGTGTGTTTTTCTGTCCATGCCTGCGTATGTGTGTGCGTGCGTGTGTGCGTGCGTGTGCGCGTGTGTGTGTGTGTGTGTGTGTGTGTGTGTGTGTGCATGTGTGCATGTGTGCGTGTGTGTGTGTGTATGTGTGTGTATGTGCTGTGTGTGTGTGTGTGCGCGTGTGTGTGCCTGCGTGTGTGTGCATGTGGTTGCGTGTGTGTGCGCGTGCGTGAATGTGTGTGAGTGTGTGTGTGTGTGTGTGTGTGTGTGTGTGTGTGTGTGCGCGTGTGTGTGCCTGCGTGTGTGCGTGTGTGCGTGTGTGTGTGTGTGTGTGTATGTGCTGTGTGTGTGTGTGTGCGCGTGTGTGTGCCTGCGTGTGTGTGCATGTGGTTGCGTGTGTGTGCGCGTGCGTGAATGCGTGTGTGAGTGTGTGTGAGTGTGTGTGTGTATGTGCTCTGTGTGTGTGTGTGTGTATAATACCTCACGCCGCTCTCTCTCTCTCTCAGTGTGGAGATCGGCGAGAGCGTGCGCGGGGAGTGTGTGTGAGTGTGTGTGTGTGTGTGTGTGTGTGTGTGTGTGTGTATTACCTCACGCCGCTCTCTCTCTCTCTCTCTCTCTCTCTCTCTCTCTCTCTCAGTGTGGAGATCTGCGAGAGCGTGCGCGGGGAGTGTGTGTGGTGTGCCGGTGTGTCAAAACCCCGCCCTGTGGTGTGTGTGTGTCCTTGAGTGTGACATAATACCTCACCTGCTCTCTCTCTCTCTCTGTGTGGAGATCGGAGAGAGCATGCAATTGGGGAGTGCTTTGGATAAAAGCGCTATTACCTCAACCGCTCAGTCCATCTCTCTCTCATGTGGAGACCATTTACCTCACGCCGCTGTCTCTGAGTGTGTGTGTGTATTACCTCACACCGCTCTCTCTCTCTCTCAGTGTGGAGATCGGCGAGAGCGTGCGCGGGGAGGACGTCTACATCGTGCAGAGCGGCTGTGGCGAGATCAACGACAACCTGATGGAGCTGCTGATCATGATCAACGCCTGCAAGATCGCCTCGGCCTCCCGCGTCACGGCCGTCATCCCCTGCTTCCCCTACGCCCGGCAGGACAAGAAGGACAAGGTAACCCCCTCCCCCCCACCCCCTCCCCCTCCCAAAACACCGCCGCCCATCCCCTGCTTCCCCTACGCCCGGCAGGACAAGAAGGACAAGGTAACCCCCCCCACCCCCTCCCCAAAACACCCCCCGCCATCCCCTGCTTCCCCTACGCCCGGCAGGACAAGAAGGACAAGGTAACCCCCCCCCCCCCCCTCCCCAAAACACCGCCGCCATCCCCTGCTTCCCCTACGCCCGGCAGGACAAGAAGGACAAGATAACCCCCACCCCCCTCCCCAAAACACCTGCCGCCATCCCCTGCTTCCCCTACGCCCGGCAGGACAAGAAGGACAAGGTAACCCCCCTCCCCCCCCCCCTCCCCAAAACACCGCCGCCATCCCCTGCTTCCCCTACGCCCAGCAGGACAAGAAGGACAAGGTAACCCCCCACCCCTCCCCCTCCCCAAAACACCGCCACCATCCCCTGCTTCCCCTACGCCCGGCAGGACAAGAAGGACAAGGTAACCCCCACCCCCTCCCCCCTCCCCAAAACACCGCCGCCATCCCCTGCTTCCCCTACGCCCAGCAGGACAAGAAGGACAAGGTAACCCCCCACCCCACCCCCCACCCACCCCCCCCTCCCCAAAACACCGCCGCCATCCCCTGCTTCCCCTACGCCCGGCAGGACAAGAAGGACAAGGTAACCCCCCACCCCACCCCCTCCCCAAAACACCGCCGCCATCCCCTGCTTCCCCTACGCCTGGCAGGACAAGAAGGATAAAGTAACCCCCCACCCCACCATCCCGTAAAGACCGGGACATTCTTCTGATTAAATCTCCCAGACTTGTGTCCTGGCTGTAGACAGGAGGCATTGCTGTTTTTGGGGCTCCTTTCTGTGTCCGTGGAGTGCCAGACCTGGGTCAAAATGGCCGTGGTGGCACAGGCGGTCACCAGGTGAAATGTACCTGCTGGTGTAGCGGTCTTGGGCTGTCGGGGTCATAACGTCTGCTCAGAACTGCCTTTTACCTGCACATATTAAACACAGGGCAATTCTGGCATAACTAATGATTCCTGCTCAGCCCCCCCCCCCAACTTGATGCTATTTCATTTTTTAAGTTTCTACTGGACTTTTTTTTCCTTCACCCCTCACCACACCCTCCCCCCCCACACCCCTCTCTGTGTCTGTGCCCCAATACCCCCCCCCCCCCCCCAGGGAGCATGCCCCATACTTTGAGAACCACTGCTGTGTGTGATGGGTGGAGTTATTATTAGGTTGAAGCCACACGTCCTCCGACCAGATTTACACGTCGCATCTTTAATCTGATTGGCTATCTCGTGCCACGTTCCCCGTCCTTTCTGGCCTTGTTTCACCAGCTATCCCAGCGTGCTTTGCGCCGTCGGAGGACGTGCAGCTTCACCCTTTTGTGCGAGCTGAGGGCAAAAAAAGGACAAAAAAAAAAAAATACTGAACTAAACGTTTAAAAGTCTTGTGAGTGAAACGGTGGAATTTCCAAAATCTCCCTCCCCGCCCCTCCCCTCCCCGCCCCCCCTCCTCGTTCCCTGAGGCTTTCACAACAGCGTCCTTGACTTTGGCGTAGAGGGCGGCGGTGAGGCTAACGTACGCAGGTGCCTGGCTGGCTCGTGACCGGTGACGGCGGTATAACCGGGAACCGGAGGGCCGAAACGACGGGAGCCGGCTGTGGGTCGCTCCCCGGCGCCGTGCGCTACGCCGTGCGATGCGATCGAGCCGCGTGGCTCGGCGTCCCGTTTCGGGGGGGGGGTCTGTAACGGAGGCTGGAGCCCTGTGTTCCCCCCCCCCCCCCGCAGCTAGTTATGGGACAGCAAGCTGCTGAAGGCCTTTAATGTGTGGGTGTGAATATAAATATATATATAACTGTATTTATATGGGTATGGGAGTAAATATCAGTATATCTGAATATATTTATATGTTGTGTGGGTATAAATATATATAGCCATGCTAAATCAGCCAATCCATTTTATTGTAATATTTTCATATATAGTAAATATGTAATATTTTATAGTAATATTTACAGTCCTGTTGATGGCAGCTCTGTTTATGACGGTGGGGCTAGTCCAAAGGGACTCATTATAGGAAGGATTTGTAAACCAATTTTGCTTATCTTTGTGAACACGTTGAACTCATACGTATTGGTAAATGTGTACATAAAAAATGTGAGGTGAAAATACTGACACAATAACTCATGAACTGAATGTCTGTAAATACATCTCTTCCATCTGTGCAGCTTTCGTGAAAACCTTACATTACAGACGTATAGCAGACGCTCTTATCCAGCCTGAAAAGTACCTGAATGCAGTGAGTTTTTATGATGAATAATACACTTTACACAGTTTATTTAGCCATTTAATTTGTGAGATCACAGATATATGAACATATATTAGAATGTTCTTAACATTCTAATGCTGATGTCACAATCACCACGGTTAACTGAAAGCAGTGGAGTTCTAGAACACTAGCTTCAAAAAAAAAAAAAAAAAAAAAAAAACCTCTTCAAAGGGTGAAGTGAAGGACTTCTGTATGTAGCAGCTGGGGGCGGGGAAATGAGGAAGCAGGGAAATGCTTTTTATCTTTGACTCGGGGTCATTGCATCTATGCGGAGGTTGGGAGGGGTCAACAAAAAAAAAAAAACTTCCAAGGAAAACATTGACTTGCTTTTCCGCTTGTCTCTGGG
Organism: Anguilla japonica; assembly: GCA_025169545.1. Lineage (NCBI taxonomy): Eukaryota > Metazoa > Chordata > Actinopteri > Anguilliformes > Anguillidae > Anguilla > Anguilla japonica. Next base: position 34,821,247 of record CM045897.1, read on the forward strand.
GTGGTTAGAAGTCTTAAAATGGCCGCCTTGTCAGGTTGACTTGAAGTGCTTTCGTAAAGACATGAATGTAAAAATTGACAGATGTGTATTTTTTTTCGGCTGGCGGGGCAGTAGTGTGCCTCCTCACCCCATTCACAGAAATGCACTGCACTGTCTGACAGCAGGCTTCAATGTGACCTACTGACTGTGTCGCAAGCATGCGTGCGGTCAAAGTCCTCCCGTCTGTTTGCACGGTAACAGGGTTTAGGCGAAGTCAGCTTTCACCTGGCCAGTTACCCTCGACTGTGTCAACTCTTATCGCAACAGTGCCACGCGTGTTTACAGTTCGACAAAGGGTGTCCTGAAATGCACACACACTTTCAAAGCAAGATGTTTAAAAGCCACAAAGGTTCAGTTGCATTGAAGGGAAAGAAAGTGTGTCAGTGTGCTCGTCACAGCATTTCCTGTACTGCAGTTACTCCTAATAAAATATGCTGCATGCATACGGCCTTTGAAATAATGAAATATCACGAAAGAACCATACTATTATTTGACTAACTTTTTTCATGTAAGTTCAAAGTAAGTTCAAAGCCTCAGGGGGTCACTCAGATAGCCCAGAGCCTGTGCCGCAACTGAGTTCCCTGGCTAAGTGCTCTGGTACGGCCCCAGGAGTCAGTACCTGTCAGCACGCTCCAGTGTATTCAAAACAGTTGGCGCACAAGCCTGTGTCATTTTTCCACAGAGCTCTATTTACACTGCTTTTAGTATTATACAGCACATACTTCTTTACTTTTCTTTACCACCCTCCCCTCCCCTCCACCTCCTGGCATGTCCATTATTTTATATCTTGCTGTTTTTTTTTTTAATGAATATGATTTTAATGACCGAAGTCATGTCTCTCTCGTGACTGGGTTGGGCAGCCCCGCTCCCTGGCTGTTGAACGGGGTGTGCTTTGTTAAAGCTGCGTTAAAAGCCTGTGGGGGACGGTGGATCTCCAGGGAACAGGGTTGCGCAGATGGTGCCACCCCCAGGCTTGGCGCACACAGGGCTGAGGTCGCGGTGTTCGCGGTCGGGCCGCCCCCCCCCGCCCCCCCCCCCCCCCCCCCCCCCGTTACTCAGTGTCCCGCCGTGTGTTTCAGAGTCGCGCCCCCATCTCCGCCAAGCTGGTGGCCAACATGCTGTCCGTGGCGGGAGCCGATCACATCATCACCATGGACCTCCACGCCTCCCAGATCCAGGTGAGCCGAGCCCTGTCCTCCTGGCTGGAGCGGGGGGGGGGAGGGGGGGGGGGGGGAGGGGAGGGTCCCAGAGGGCCGTGGGGGGTGTGCTGGTTTTTTAGTTTTTACTCGCCACTCAACTAATCCATTAAAACAGGTGATTCCACAGATAACTCGCCTCACCTGGTTTCTATGTTCTGAGTGGCTGTTGTATTTAAGGTGAAAACTGAAGACCCAGCAGACCCTGTTGGCTCTCTAGGACCAGGGCTGGCCACCCCTTCTCTGGAGCTTCAGCTGCGTAGGCTAGCAGCGCTGGCACAGTACCACCGCCAGTGTTCAGTTCACTGTGTTGGGAAGTTCCGCGTTCAGAACTGGGACATTTGTGGTCTTCAGTACCAGCTCTTGATTCACCTTCAGTTGTATCACTTCCCTTGCTGGCTGATTAGCTTTTGTTTCAGCTGTTTAGACCCTTTTCAGGCTTTATGTAGATGCTAAATATCACTAAATGATACACCATATCATATGTGGTAATCTCCCTGGGTGACCTAAACCTGCATATTCTTTCACCTGTTGACTGTGTGGCTGCGACTCCATGGACCGAATAACGGACAGTCGGACCGACCAGAAACGATCTGCAGGAGTTCATTATGATGAATGCTGACCCCACCCTACTATACATCACACCTGTACACCAAGTGTGAACACCTGGCTCTGAATATCCCACAACCTCTTAATATCGCATCCCCTCGGCAGTACCTAAATATTAACCCATCTTTTAAATCTTTTCTTTTTATGAATGCAGTTGAAATATCCCGTCTGCTTCAGTACTACAGCAGCTCTCTGGAACAGAGCACCAGAATATCTTATCACCCTTATTTTCTGGAGGCAAAAGTGGGACACTGACGAGAGATTACGAGCAGATCATTAAAACACTGAACCCCGAAGACTGCTTTCTGGCTCCTGAGCGATATACACGCGTGTGCTCAGGTGTTCATCCCCCCGGTCCGTGCGCTCAGGTGTTCATCCCCCTGGTCCGTGTGCTCAGGTGTTCAGCCCCCCCGGTCCGTGTGCTCAGGTGTTCATCCCCCTGGTCCGTGTGCTCAGGTGTTCAGCCCCCCCGGTCCGTGCGCTCAGGTGTTTAGGCCCCGGTCCGTGTGCTCAGGTGTTCAGCCCCCCCGGTCCGTGCGCTCAGGTGTTCAGGCCCCGGTCCGTGTGCTCAGGTGTTTAGGCCCCGGTCCGTGTGCTCAGGTGTTCATCCCCCCGGTCCGTGCGCTCAGGTGTTCATCCCCCTGGTCCGTGTGCTCAGGTGTTCAGCCCCCCCGGTCCGTGCGCTCAGGTGTTCATCCCCCCGGTCCGTGTGCTCAGGTGTTCAGGCCCCGGTCCGTGCGCTCAGGTGTTCATCCCCCCGGTCCGTGTGCTCAGGTGTTCAGGCCCCCGGTCCGTGTGCTCAGGTGTTCAGGCCCCGGTCCGTACGCTCAGGTGTTGACGCCCCCCCGGTCCGTGCGCTCAGGTGTTCAGGCCCCCCGGTCCGTGCGCTCAGGTGTTCAGGCCCCCGGTCCGTGCGCTCAGGTGTTCAGGCCCCCTGGTCCGTGTGCTCAGGTGTTCACGCCCCCGCGGTCCGGTCTCCGCAGGGCTTCTTTGACATCGCGTGGACAACCTGTACGCCGAGCCCGCGGTGCTGCAGTGGATCCGGGAGAACATTCCGGAATGGAAGAACTGCATCATCGTGTCGCCGGACGCGGGCGGCGCGAAACGGTACGCGGGCTCCGCCCCCCTCCCCCCCCCGCCCCCCCCCGGGGATCTGACGACCCGTACGCCGCCACATCTGAGGGGGGGGGGGGGGGGAATCACGGACCCCAAAATCCCTTCAATTTCTCTTCTCATCTTCCACTACCCCCCAAGTCTTTGCCCTTCTCTGCCATTGTCTTTTTTCTCCTCTTTCGCTTCTTCTTTTTTTCTCTTCCTTTTCCGGCTTTAAAGTTGAACTCGGTTTCCCGCAGTTCTCCACCTTTCCATTTGATTCCGGTCTGTTCAGTTAAAATTTCAATAAATCTGCCATTTTGGGCGTGTGCACAAGTGCGTGTGTGTGAGTGCGCGAGTGCGTGTGTGTGAGTGCGCGAGTGCGTGTGTGTGAGTGCGTGTGTGTGTGTGTGTGAGTGCGCGAGTGCGTGTGTGTGTGTGTGAGTGTGTGCATCTTATCTTGTGCGTGGACTGTACTGTTTGAGAGCTTCCTTGGTGATGTGAAAACTTGCAGCCCTTGTTCAGTTTCTTTGTACAGAACCATCGCAGTTCTGAGACAGCAATTGAATATTGTCTGTTCTGATACTTTATGCTGAAACTGGAGCACATGCCTGCGCTGCTCAGTTTTTTAAAAAAAGAAGATCAAAAAAATTGATCTCTTGCTCAGCTTCTGCGATTGCCATATTCAGCCACTAGAGGGCAACAGCTCACTCAGCTTAATCAGTGTACTACTTGCACCAGTGGTAGCCAACCCTGTTCCTGGAGATTTGCCATCCTGTAGGATCTAATTCTCACCCTAACAAAGCACACCTCATTCAATAGCTAGAGATATTTGTTGAGCTGCTAATTAGCAGACCCAGGTGTGGCCAGATTCGGGTTTAAATGAAAACCTACAGGATAGTAGATCTCCAGGAACAGAGCTGGTTTACACCGACTTTCATGGTGTCATTTTTAGGCCTGTTCGTGTGTTGTTTTGCTTGAGCATTGTGTTTGATGAGCAGTGGGGAATTTTGGTGAGGATAGGCATCAAGCCATGGGTGTTGGTGTCCTTAGGAACCTGAACACATGTCCTACAGGGACGTTGCCGCTGCACCTTAATTTGCTCAGTCGGTTGTGTACATGCACACGGCTTTTAAGTCTCACAGCCCGCTCGCTTCTGATTGGTGGCCTTTTTTTTTTTTTTCCTTCTGCGCGCCTCAGCGTGACGTCCATCGCCGACCGGCTGAACGTGGAGTTCGCGCTCATCCACAAGGAGAGGAAGAAGGCCAACGAGGTGGACCGCATGGTGCTGGTGGGCGACGTGAAGGACCGCGTGGCCATCCTGGTGGACGACATGGCCGACACCTGCGGCACCATCTGCCACGCCGCCGACAAGTGAGTGCCGCTGCGCGCGCCGGGTCGCCGGGGAAACGGGTCGTCGGGGAAACGGGTCGCCAGGGAAACGGGGGCGCGAGAAGCCGCCGCCGTTAGCGACAGTCGGACTGATGGCGCCGATTCGGCAAATTGGCGAAGCGGTGCTTGCTCACACGTCATTTTGTCCTCCGCCTTTTTCATAGCCGTTATCATTGTTAACACAAAATACATGATAGTACACAAAGTTGCGAGTGCCCGTTTCAAAAACACGTCTAGACCTGAAAGCGGATTTCTGAAGCAAGCGAACCGAACAGTGCGACCCAAACCGTGGGTAGTGAACAGAACCGTTCAGTTTTTATACATGAACCGTCGTATCCTAATGAACCAACATTGCTCTCGCCTCTTATAAAATGTATGCTGCCCTATGCTATGATTAGCGTGTAAGTTGTCTGCCTGCCTGTCTGTCTGTCTGCCTGTGCCTGTCTGTCTGCCTTCCTGCCTATGTCTGTCTGTCTGTCTTTCTGTCTGTCTGTGTCTGCCTGTCTGTCAGCCTGTCTGTCTATCTGCCTGTCTGTCTGTCTGTCTCTGCTTGTTTGTCTGCCTGCCTGTCTGTATGTCTGTCTGCCTCTCTCTGCCTCTCTCTGCCTGTCTCTGCCTGTCTGCCTGTCTGTCTGTCTGTCTGTCTGTCTGGCAAGCGGCAGTGTAGTATAATGGGTAAGGAGCTGGTCTTCTAACCCAAAGGCAAGGTACTTAACCTGCATTGCTTCAGTATATATCCAGCTGTATAAATGGATGCGATGTAAATGCTGTGTAAGAAGTTGTGTAAGTCACTCTGGATAAGAGCGTCTGCTAAATGCCTGTAATGTAGTGTAATGTAATGTCTGCCTGTCTGTCTTTCTCTCTTTCTCTCTCTCTCTCTCTCTCTCTCTCTCTCTCTCTGTGTCTGCCTGTCTGTCTGTCTGTCTGCCTGTCTGTGCAGGCTGATTTCTGCCGGAGCCACTAAAGCCTACGCCATCCTGACTCACGGAATCTTCTCCGGCCCGGCCATCTCGCGCATAAACAATGCGCCTTCGAGGCGGTGGTCGTGACCAACACCATCCCCCAGGAGGAGAAGATGAGGCAGTGCCCCAAGATCCAGGTACCGCTTCTGCACCGCCCATTTGAACGGGGTGTGGGCCACAGGAAGTGTGGGGGGGATTTCAGCGTTCCCCAACAGGAAGTGTGGGGGGATTTCAGGGTTCCCCAACAGGAAGTGTAGGGGGATTTCAGGGTTCCTCAACAGGAAGTGTAAGGGGATTTCAGGGTTCCCCAACAGGAAGTGTAGGGGGATTTCAGAGTGTTCCAACAGGAAGTGTAGAGGGATTTCGGAGTGCCCCAACAGGAAGTGTAGGGGGATTTCAGGATTCCCGAACAGGAAGTGTAAGGGGATTTCAGGGTTCCCCAACAGAAAGTGTAGAGGGATTTCGGAGTGCTCCAACAGGAAGTGTAGGGTGATTTCAGAATTCCCCAACAGGAAGTGTAGGGGGATTTCAGGGTGCTCCAATAGGAAGTGTAGAGGGATTTCAGAGTGCCCCAACAGGAAGTGTAAGGGGATTTCAGGGTTCCTCAACAGGAAGTGTAGAGGGATTTCGGAGTGCTCCAACAGGAAGCGTTGGGGGATTTCAGGGCGCTCCAACAGGAAGTGTTGGGGGATTTCAGGGTGCTCCAACAGGAAGTGTGGGGGCATTTCAGGGTGTCCTAACAGGAAGTGTAGGGGGGTTTCAGGGTGTTCCAACAGGAAGTGTAGGGGCATTTCACGGTGTCCTAACAGCAAGTGTAGGGGGATTTCAGGGTGTTCTAACAGTGAGCACTGCACCAGGAGGGTGCTGCCCATGAATAATTATGAATTATGGCAGTGTATTATGAACTGATATTTCCAAATGAACTGCATATGTAGACGTGCCACTTCAGTCTTTAAAGTCTGACAAGAAACGGTATTGGTGAAATTACATATCAATATTCAGCTTCGCTATGATTAAGCTTTGCTATGATGAAGACAGAAACATGTTTTACGGCCTATGGGGAATAGGCTGTTAATGTTGATATAGCAGGACTGAGTGTTACAGTGTTTGTTTGCTTGTTTAGGCTGTTAATGTTGATATAGCAGACCTGAGTGTTACTTAGTGTTTGTTTGCTTGTTTAGGCTGTTAATGTTGATATAGCAGACCTGAGTGTTAGTGTTTGTTTGCTTGTTTGTTTGCCTAGGATGTTGATATGGCAGGACTGAATGTTACAGTGTTTATTTGTTTGTTTGTTTGTTTGCTGTCTAGGTCATTGATATATCCATGATCCTGGCTGAAGCCATCCGGAGAACTCACAACGGAGAGTCCGTGTCCTACCTCTTCAGCCACGTGCCGTTGTGAGGGAGGGAAGGTGGGCGGCGCTCTCTCCCGATTGGCCGGTTGGCTTGTGGCCAGTTGAGCCCTCCCTGGCTGAAATCGAGCCCATTGGTGGGAGGTTCCCATGTGACTGACTGTTTCCATTGACGTTTCCCCTAGTGGATCACCACCTATTTATATTACAGATTTTTTTTTTTTTTTTTTTTTGTTTCTTATTATACATGTTCCTTAGCACCGAAACTCAAAATGTCCAAATGTTGCCCAAATCCAGAGTTTTGTAGTCTTATTATTTGTACCGCATTGTAAAGGCACTGTAAATTAATGATTCCCTTAAGTAAAAAGTAAGATTTGGTTTTTATGAATGGTTGCTATGATATGGGGGTTTCTGGACAGCAGGTTTATCAGTATGGGGGGGGGGGGGGTTCTTCTGAGGGTTAGAGTCTGTGGACATGCTCTGGCACCCTTACACTGTAGCGACTCCTAAATGTAATTATTATTATTATTATTATTAATAATAATAATAATAATAATAAGTAAATGACACAGTAAAGTGTGCGACTGCACGAACAGTTCCAGCACAGTGTTTAAACCGCAGAGGTGGACGTCAGGTGACACTGTGTGAGGGTATTTGAGCATTTCCATTGGCTGGGGCTAATTTTTCCCACGCTAATTTAGTAAAGAAATTTGCACTGTTCCCTGTTTAATCTCTAGGTTGTTCCCCATGAAACGTTTCCCATGAGCTGGGAAGGGATCAGAATTATAACGCACTCGGACCATAGTGTGTAGACATACACAGAGTTATTACTTGACAAATTAACATCAGCTGTGTGTACTTTTTTTTTTTTTTTTTTTGATTAAGAGGTTTTTTTTTTTTTTTTTTTCAAGCATTATGTTAACATGCTAAAAAGTGCAACAAGTAAAGCCTTTTAATTTTCTTTCTCGGCATATGCTTCTAACTTTTTCAGGGTTGGATGTATTATTTTTTTATAGAATATTGCTTGTTCATAGATTTCTTCTGTGCTTTGATGATCATGAGCAAACTACAGTGAGAGGGGTTTTTTTTTTTCGAGCTTTAAAAACATGCTGAGATTTATAGTCGAATCCTTGCTTCGCATAGTAAAAGATGTATGCACAATCCTTGCTATAAGGTCACATTTCAGGTGTCTGATGTCCCTGGTGGGAGTGGGTGGGGTCCTCTTATGGATAAGGTTTCCTTCGGGGTTTCTGTCTACTCCATTCATCAGCACAAGGCAGAAACCATTCCACACAATCAAAGGGTTTTCAGATTATTTTTTCCCCAGAATATTTCCAAAGTCTTTCTATGACAATAAAAGTATGAGAATAACTTTGAGAAGTTGCATTTATTTCACACAGGTTCCTCTGGAGGTCTGTGAACATGGAAAGAATGACAAAACAAATAGTCGTGATTGTTGTTGAATCATTAAAAAAAATTTTTTTTATCAATATTAAAAAATGATGTTTTATATCAGTATTGCAATTTACATAAATATATATATTATGCCTCTCTTTATGGCTTGTATTAATACTTGGTTCTGATTGGCTGATGGCTGTGTAGTCCACCAGCAGGGCTGTGCAGCCATTGGACTAGAGAATGGCAGTTTTGATTGGCCAGGGCAGCCAAACTGAGGATCGCGTTATCAGTCGTGGAAACGCCCAGAAACGGAGCTCTTCTTCCCTGAGGAAACACTGGAAACTTTTTTCAGTGTCGCGCACCTCTAGAATTTTTTATGTCGCAGAACTTCATACTTTGTCGCGCAGCGTTGATTGGACAGCCAGATGGAACACTGAAATGTATTGTCATGGATACGTGTTATTACACGGCCTATGTAATTCACCGAGCGCTGCCATATGTTCAGAAATTAGATTTGTCAAACAAACTGTAAGGGGTTCGGCGTATTGTTACCATAGAGACAATAGAACCCTCATCAGAGAGCTTCGCAGAAGCAGAAGTGCGAGACATTGTGCGACACTTATTTTTGTCGTACGACGCTTGTCACAAGGGTCTTGCGACAAAGTATAAATTAGGCTTTAGTCTTTAAGGGGCTGCCAGCCTTGAACGCCCCTAGCACAGTGAATTTCTATTTCAGTTCAGATCACCGCACAAGAATGCTTTTGTGGCACACCACCCGAGAGCCCGAATTATAGATTTTTTTTTTTTTTTTTTTTTTTTTTAAGTTACCCATGATCCTCTCTTCCACAGCCACTCGTGACTTGGGCTTTGAAAATGTCAAACACCTGTTGTCAGATTCAGGAAGGGTTCCACAATTATGGCCGAAAATGTCTTCCAACTTCCAACTTCGAAAATGTTGGTGGTTCTCGTCTGAAGTGGATGAGAACACTCCTACGTGGCAACAAAACTTCTGGAATGTTCTGCCAATTCCTGTGATTTCTTTAAATGTTATTAATTTTTTAATAAATTCATTCATTTTAATTAATTTTCTGCTGAAGGTGGGTTCAGTGCAACGTAAGCCACACATTGTCAAAGGGGATTTAAAATGTCCCTGGGGGCACTTACAGATACCCTGGGTCCCTGTATGACTGAGAGGGGGGAGGGGGGGGCTTTTTGGGGGGGGGGGGGGGGGGGGGTAACCACTGAACCACAGGACTATCACCTCAAAGATTCACTTTCGTTTACTGAGAAACCAAAACAACCCAACTTTCAGAGAGGGGTGTGTGAGCATGCATGCAGGTATGCGTGGGCGCGCTCGTGTGTGTGTGTGTGTGTGTGTGTGTGTGTGTGTGTGTGTGTGTGTGTGCGCGGATCTCGATCCAATAGGGCACCTTTAAGATGGGGTGGAACGAGGGTTTCCCAGCGTGCGTGTACGGCCGAAATGATGCTGTCGTTTCGCCGTGGATCGAAGGTGCGAAGGACTGTTTCCAGCACCTTGCTGGATCCATGAAGTGAAGAGTTCAGGCAGTTCTGGTGGTAAAAAAGTGGGTCCTACCCAGTACCACAGAGGTTTATAGTGTGTGCTTGTATGTGTGTGTGTCTGTATATGTATGTGTGTGTGTGTGTGTGTATATATATATATATATATATATATAGACACACACAAAATATTACATGATCTAGTTTGCATGTGAAAGCACGGTGTAATAGGAAAGTGGCGATTCAGCTTGAGGTTCACTTTGTTTTGTCAGAAATTCAGGCCGATGTGTCGAAAAAAGGGAAGGAAAAGCCAGAGCAGGTGCAGGTGCACAACACCACAAATGGCTACCTGCTGGTTATTCACCCAGCCTGAGAGCTGGCATTCACACGGTCTGAATTCTGAGATGGTAAATGGTAAATGGACTGCATTTATATAGCACTTCTATCCAAAGTGCTTTACAATTGATGCCTCACATTCACCCATACATTCACACACTCACACTCCAACGGTGAATATATATATATATATATATATATATATATATATATATATGCATATACATATTGGTGTAGTATGAAATTTCAAAACTTATTTCTTGTGCTTGTGTTGTGCCTGATGCTCCCTTGTCGCTGCTCAACACTGCTTGTCTATCTGCCAACAATATTTAAGGAGGAAACTGCATGCATTTGTGTAGCTGAATGTTGAGCGCCAATGAGGAAGTAAGGCTATGTATAGACACTCACAAGCTCTCATGGTCTACCTCTCTCACACGTGTCTCTGATAGGATTACTCTTTTTTTTTTCTGGAAGACTGGTGTACCACGGTAAAGATCCGTTGTCTAAAATCGATGTTTTTCTTCAAAGACATTTGTTTTTTAAATCCGAGATTATGGTGAGTATCAACTGTGAAAATTCTCTGTTCTGGGTGAGTAGTGACTGATTTGTGAATTTGCATGTATTTGTAATCATTTATGTGTTCCAGACTGATTGTGTTTTATCCTGTGGAATTTACTCAGGGAGAGATTCTGTGTCAAGCGTTCAAAAGTAAAGATGTGAAGGATTATTGCTGCAGTAAAAATAAATTAGAAAACAAAAAAAAAATCATAAATCCAAGAGAATAGAACAAAGAAACTGGTCCCTCAAAGATTCTGGGGAAAAATATGGACACACTCCTTATAGGCTGTGTAGTGTAAGGGTTAGAGACCTGGCCTTGTCTTTCCATGGTTATAGGTTCAGGGAAGAGATTACAGTTGTACCCTTGAGCAAACTGCTTTACCTGAATTACTGATTTTTTTTTAATCGAGTTATCCAGCTGTTTTAAAAAAAAATAAAAAATTGTGGTTTGTTTGGGATCAGGGTGTCTGCTGAATGCTTAAAATGTGATGTAAATATGCTTTTGTTTTTTTATTTAATAGCAACTGTCATCTTGCATTAAGAGTTCCTTGAGCCTAGAAGTAAGCTCATTTTATCACCCCCACATTATTATTTTTTCTTTTGTCTGTTCTCAGTCTTGTTCAGTTCCATGTATAATATACTGGGACCACAAATATAAACATCCACAAACACTGGAAAGTGCAGTTAATTATAAAGTTCTATATTAACTTTTTTTATAGTCCTGCTTTCGGATCCCTATCTTAAGCAGTAAAGAAAATGATATAACTCAGGTTTTAGTTAGACGATTACAAGCCATATACATTTTTTAAAAATATACTGTGTTACAGGGTTCTCCAGGTGTAAACTGTGTTACAGGTGTCTACTGAGTCTGAATACCTGGTTAATGACATTAGAGATTAATTGTGATTTGTGATTAGAGATGAATAATGACTAAAGTTTTGTCATTAGTGTTTTAATAGTTATTACAGATTAATCTCTGATGTCTTAATGACTACCTGTTTCCAATCCCCCCCCCTCACAGATGACAGGCTCTGGGCCTCCCTCCAAGGTGCTCGTTGCCCTGGTCCTGTGGTGTGTCTCCTCGTGTGATGAAGCTGTATGGTACCCTAAGAGCCTGCCCTGCGATGTGACCGCCAACAGGAGCACGGTCGCCGTGGACTGCACTGAGCGGGGCCTGAAAAAAATTCCACCTGGTATCCCGGGCAACGCCACCAACATCACGCTCACCATCAACCACATACCAGAAATCAAGACTGGCTCCTTCCGGGGGCTGTACGGCCTGGTGGAGATCGACCTGCGCTGCAACTGCGTGCCCATCAAGATCGGCCCCAAGGACCGTGTGTGCACCAAGAGCGTGACCATCGAGGACCGGAGCTTCTGGCACCTGAGGAACCTGAAGTCGCTGTACCTGGACGGGAACCAGCTCTCCAGCATCCCCAGGGGCCTCCCACCGAGCCTCACTCTGCTCAGCCTGGAGGTGAACAGCATCTACACCATCCTCAGGGAGAACCTCTCCGAACTGACCAACGTAGAGGAGCTCTATTTTGGCCAGAACTGTTACTATCGCAATCCGTGCAACGTCTCCTATTACATCGAGGAGGGCGCGTTCTCCCACCTGCAAAATCTCACAGTCCTGTCTCTCAAGTCCAACAACATGTCGCATGTCCCACACGACTTGCCGGCCAGCCTCAAAGAACTGTACCTTTACAATAACAACATTAGGAGTATCACTGCGGAAGACTTCCGGAATTTGACTAAGCTGGAGATTCTGGATCTGAGCGGGAATTGCCCGCGTTGTTACAACGCCCCTTTCCCTTGCACTCCGTGTCCCGGGCGCGGCGAGTTGCTCATTGACGCCACCGCGTTTAAGAATCTGACGAAATTGAAGACGTTGCGCCTCCACAGCAATTCCCTCACGACGGTCAAATCGGAATGGTTTCAGGCCAAAGAAGGACTGCAGGTGCTGGACCTCTCAAGCAACTTTTTGGCGAGGCATATAACCAACACCACCTTCCCAGTGTATTTACCAGGCCTGGAGGAGCTGGACCTTTCATTTAACTATGAGCTGCAGCGGTACCCGGCTTCGCTAAGTCTCAGCTCGAGCTTCTCCTACTTGACCTCTCTCCGCGTCCTCAGGATCAGAGGGTTCGTCTTCCAGCAGCTGACTAAGAAGGACATCAGCCCGTTAATTCAGCTCCGTTACCTCGAAATCTTGGACCTGGGCACCAACTTCATAAAGATGACCAACCTCAGGATTCTGACCGAGCTCAAGAACATCAAAATAATAAACCTTTCCGACAACAAAATATCCTCCCCCTCTGACGGCGAACGTCCGACGGAATCTTTTGGGGGGGAAACCTCAGTTGCCACGCCCATGGTTGGCGCTGCTCAGTACTCTGGCGGGGAGGACGTTCACTATTTTAGGTACGATGAATACGCACGCAGCTGCAAGTACAAGAACAAAGAGGCGAGCTCTGCGATGCCAGTCATCAAACAGCAGTGTATCGAGTTTGGGAAAACGCTGGACCTCAGCAGGAACAATATATTCTTCCTCGATCCCAAATTCTTAAACTTCTCAGAACTCAGGTGTCTAAACCTCTCAGGAAATGCCATGAGCCAAAGTCTGAACGGCTCCGAATTCAAATTTTTGAAAAATCTCCAGTATCTGGACTTTTCGTATAATCGTCTGGACTTGCTCTATTCCACTGCCTTCCAGGAACTGAGTAATTTGACAGTTCTCGACATCAGTCAAAATGAACATTACTTCGTATCTGAGGGTCTGACTCACATGCTAAACTTCACAAATAATTTACCAAAGCTTGATAAGTTGTTCATGAATTTCAACCAAATTTCCACCTCAACAAACACGGAGATGGAGAGCAGTTCTCTTAGTGTGTTAGAGTTCAAAGGCAACCGGCTGGACATGTTATGGAGGGATGGAGACACAAGGTATGTAAACTACTTCAAAAAATTAGTCAACTTGACTGTTCTTGACATATCCAGCAACAACCTCAACTTCATCCCCTCACAGGCTATTATGGGTTTTCCCACGAACCTCCGCGAGCTGTACCTGAGCAAAAATGTATTTAAGACCTTCAGTTGGGGGGACCTACAGTACCTCTCTGAGTTAGAGATCTTGGACTTAAGCGAGAACAAGTTACAAACTGTTCCCCGAGAGCTTGCCAACTGCACCAGATCCATCAGAAAGCTAGTCTTACACAATAACCAAATATCAAAACTTACCCCACACTTCTTAAGAGACGCCTACGGTTTGAAACATCTGGACCTCAGTTTTAACGAAATCCAGTACATTCAACAGTCTAGTTTCCCAGAAGATGTTCTCAATCATCTGGATATGCTGCTCCTTCATGGAAACAAGTTCATGTGCTCCTGCAAGGCTGTTTGGTTCGTCATGTGGATCAACCGGACAACGGTGAACATCCCCAGGCTGGCGACTGAGGTCACCTGCGCTGATCCTAGTGACCTGAGAGGTTCCAGCGTCATTTACCTGAGCGTGGAGGCATGCCAGCACAGCTCTCTGTCCATAATTCTGTACGTCTTCCTCACCTCAATGATCCTCGGGGTTCTCACCTTGTCCATCTCTGCCCACCTGTACCTCTGGGACGTGTGGTACATCTACCACTTCTGCCTGGCAAAGGTCAAGGGCTACAGCCGACTGTCATCGCAAACCGACGCGTACGATGCCTTCATAGTATATGACAAGAAGGACCGGGCTGTGTCTGACTGGGTGATGGAGGAGCTCCAGGTCCAGCTGGAAGAGCAAGGGGACCCTCCTTTGCAGCTCTGTCTGGAGGAGCGTGATTGGCTCCCTGGGTGCCCAACCATCGACAACCTCTGCCAGAGCATCCAACAGAGCAAGAAGACAGTGTTCGTCCTCACAAACAAGTACATCCGAAGCGGGAACTTCAGGATGGCGTTTTACCTGGCCCACCAACGCCTCATGGACGAGAAGGCCGATGTCATTCTCCTGATCTTTCTGGAGAAGGTGCCTCAACGGTCCAAGTACCTCCGGCTTAGGAAGAGGCTGTATAGGAGATCTTTGCTGGAATGGCCATCAAATCCAAAAGCCCAGCCATACTTCTGGCATTGTCTCAGGAGTGCTATGGTTGCAGATGGTCACAAGCAGTACAGCAAACTCTTCCAAGAGACTCTTTAACACTGCTTTACATCCAGTAATCTACCTTAAAAGGTGTACTGTACCTAGTATGCACGTGCACCTGCTGATTTTCCAGAATCCATATGTACTGTTGAGAGCTGCACTGTTACTTAATAGACATTTGTCATTTTTCCAGACTTGGCAAAAATCAAGGAAAAAAACTGGATGAAAATCAATGACACATTGACACATATATAATTATATGTATGGTTTTTCAAAGCTCTCTCTGTCTATTTCTCTCTCTCACCCACACACACATGCACAATTGTTATGTTATATTACATTATGTGTTCAATTTATTTTTCTAAATATTCATAATATGTATGAAAAATCTTGAAGTCGGGGACAGTGATTTTACTTATGTTGCTGGTTCTTAGGTCAGGCTGGCCATGAATACATTCAATTACTTCCTGGTTACAGAGCTGATGTTTTGCATCAAATATTATGTAATTGTCAGTATGGTTACCACTTTACAAACAAAAATGAATCATCCCAATCAGGTCACTAATTCACACCACAACACATCCCATTTATTATTTATTTCAAAGACCATTTTTTAGAAGGAAAATGTATATTATACAGGCATTTCTGGACTATACTATGCATAATAAAAATGTTTATATATGTATATATATATATATACTTAGCTCTGTGCACTATTCCTAATGCTAACATGCTTTCTGGTATATACAGTATGTGAGTAATAGTTTTCTGTAGTCCCAGTCAGCTAACATAGGTAGCAAGTGAACGTTCCAGTTTTAATGTAGTTTTATTTAGATAAGAAGAGACGGCAGATTCACTGGCTTCTTCAGTATGTAATGCTGGTTGAGAAATTAAATTTTTACAGGAATTGCAGTGTACAATTAAATTTAAAAAACAAAGCTGTCTAAAATGTTCATGATTTAAATTTTTAAAAATTTAATAAAGTGGTTTTCTTTTTTTTTTACCTCCTGGTAAGCATCTCTTCCCATCTTTTTTTAGGAAGTATAAATTTATTTACCATTTGCGTGCAAGCCTGTGATAAAATGTGTGGGAGGGTACACTGAAATAGCACCACAATTCCTCGTTGTTATAAGACCACTGAATACTTTAGATTCCTATCTGCATGGTTTTTAAGTATTCATTTGCACTGCATTATTGCAACACAGAATTTGGATTTGCTTCCATTTTGTTTGCAATTTATTTTAGTCCTATTGTTGTATTATTTACGCCCTTCTGTACTAGGAAAAGCAATCAAGGTCACTGCCTCTGTAGCTTGTAAAACTGTCACTGTAAATGTTTAATGTGTAATTGGGGCTCCTCTGAAAAAGAGACCTTGGTCTCAGTGGGACTTCCCTGCAATGACGGTTTCAAGTCAAGTCAAGCTTTTAAAATCTCTTTTGGCTTTTGCAGAGATTAGAAAACAAGGCCCTGGTCCAAAGATTGTTATAAATTAATTGTAAATCTGGGACACACAGAACGATATCTTCTCCCTTAAAAATGGGAAGTGAATGAGGGGAACTTCCCCTTACAGAACGTGTGAGAATGAAGGAGGGCACGGTTGGAAAGTTTAACGTCACTCCGCAATAACGGCAGTTCTCTCGGTGGCAGCTGTGTGGCGACTTGTCTCGGGTCTGAGCGTTCCATCTGATGAACAGCTCGTTAGATGAGGAAGGAACTTTCAGGCCTCAAAATTCTAATTCGCACACCAGTGCTGGCGGAGCAAGCTAAAGATGTCATGAGCGTAGCCAACTGCAGGCAGACTACTTCCTGTTCCTCAGTAACAGGCTCAGAGGGCCAGGGAGGCCGTACAGTCGGTTTCTGTTCTGACGTTTCAGATGCAGTCCACGCTCTCCCGAGGATTAAAAAATAACAGCATTTCATCGGCGATATCATGGTAAGTTGGCAATATTTTTGTAAATAACTCAGTTGCCATCAATGGGAATTGTTTTGTTTTTCATCAACTACATTCTTATTTATGTATTTAAATAGTTTAAATAGTTGTAAGTTTTAGGTTATTCATTTGTAAGTACAATTGTTTCATTAATTAAATAATATACTAGCTAAATAATTGTAGTTGCTTGTTGCAGAACATACACAGCTAATCTTCTTTATGAGAACTAGCCATTGGGACGATCTTGGCTCAGAATCTTGCAAGCAATAAGAATTTCAAAGCTAAACTATATGGGTACTGCTGTTCCCATGACTTAAAAAGGTAAGAACCATAACCGTTATAACTATTGCCATAAAAATGAAAAATGCAAAGCAACCAGAGTAAACCTTTGGCTCCAATGGCCCATGGAACATCCTGGTCAAACTATTCGTTTGCACTGAAAGCGAGGCAAGGGTCAATCTATGTGTGAAATTTTATCAGATTTCTACGCATGTCCTCTGGCTCCACCGATGAAACAATTATACAATAAAAAAATTTGGTCCCGTTACAATTTTTAGTACTTTTCATCACTCTATTTTTAATGATTAGAATCAGTATTAAGGTAGTACTGTGCATTCAGAAATCTCTTTTTAAGCTATCTGTTTGAGACTTCGGCTTTTCCAATTCGGCCCTATCCCCAGAACACTTATGTCCATTGTAGGCTACAGTGCGGTAGCCAGACCTGAGCTCGCCTAACGTATCTAAATATACCCTTCCACTCTCAGTGTACATCCTCACATTCTGTGCTTTCTCTTGCTTGATGTTGCTGAAACATCTGAGCTGCACTTTTAGTTCAGCAGAATCTTTCGAGGCTTTCTGTCAAGAAGCATATACATATACATTGTCACGTTCATATACATGTACATACAGTGAAATGCATCCTCTGCATTTAGCCCGTCCTATTACTTAGGAGGAGTGGGCAGCCGCAGTGCGGCGCCCGGGGACCAACTCCAGTTCCGAGGCCAGTGCCTTGGTCAAGGGCAACGGCAGGAGTACACTACACCTTAGGGGCAATTTAGACTCTCCACTTAATCTAACCTACATGTCTTTGGACGGTCAAGGATTTGCAGGAATAATTAAGTCAGCTTGTTAAGGATTCTTCTCTTTCCGTAAAATGCACCGTTTATGTTTTCTTCATTTTCCCAAGTTGTTTAATCCTATTATCCTGAATTATTTTTGTCTGCATATTGTACAATATTATACTTTATCGCAGCCACATTAAATGAAAGGGAGCTCTGTTTTATTCCTGGTCTCTAATTCTCACACTTCATAAATATGATTTTTAAAATATTATTTTTTTATATTTTTGATGCATGCTGCAGCACCATGAGGGACGATAGAATGCATTTTTTAAATGGTTATGCACCATAATTGCTTCCAGATTGATATTATTAATTATCCTTGAGTTTTATAAAGAACCTACAGTGACGTATACTACACAAGTTTTTCTTTCCCCATTATACACTGGGGACAATGGATTAGCGGTCCTAAACCACTGAATGAGAAACCGACGACGGAAGTGACACACCATAATTGCATCCGTATTACTGGAATGCTTTGATCTTTTTACACGAAGTAGCCTAAAAGACAAAGGACACTAAATGAAGGATGGGGAAGTGTGATCTGAATCAGCAAGGAGTCTCTGTTCCCTAAATGGAATGACGGTAAACACGATTTGTCAACCGCTTCACCCAAAATAATTTAACGCAGTACTGATTTTCAAGGTCGTTAACTTGAACGGGTTCCGTACATGTCCAGCTATATCGATGGACGCAAACTGTGTTTCACAAGATGCAAGAAGCTGTGCAGGTCCGTCTGGGTAACCGTGTCTGCTAGATGCCAATGTTTACATTTTCTGTTCTGGTTTACCTTTTTGTTTACATTCGTAAGAACAATGCAATCCCTTATGACGATGAAAAATCAAACACTCAGCCTCTAGTTTTTAAAGCTGTATCTATGCGGTGATGGTGGTGGTGGTGGTGGAGTCAGGGAAGTCATAGGCCTATTTGTACCGTATTGATAAAAAAAAAAATTTAGCCGTTTTTAACAGGTTTTCAACTCACAGAGCTTTGCTGCATCTCTCCATGATAGCTCATGATCATGACTCGAGACCTGTGTCGGGAAGAGGGCGTTTAAATCTGAAAATCTGCTACGTCATTATGACGCTAAGCGACAGTCTTATTTTGATGTCTGCATGTTGACTATCTAACGAAGACGTTTCTAAAATGAGGGGTGGAAAAATGCAAGAATGTGTGTACTATGCCGTGAAAAAAGTATTTGCCTATTTCCTCTATTATTGTATATTTGCCACACTGGATGGTTTCTGGTCTGTAGAAAAAATAAATGTAATATTAGACAAAGGGGAACTGAGTAAACACAAAAAGCTTTTTTTTTTTTTTTTTTTGAATTTCACTTATTTAGTGAAAAAAAGTTATCAAACACCCTTATCATCCATGTGAACAAGTAATTGCCCACTTAGTTACTCAGTGAAGTAACCAAATTTATTTGATAATTAGATTCTGCTGACTGAGCACAGCCAGGCTTGATTGCAGCCAGCCCTGTTGAATCTAAACCTCATTTGTATTCAATCGTCAGAGTAACCACAAAGTTTGTACAAGCACACTATGCTGCCACGATCAAAGGAAATTCCAGAAGAGATGAGGGGGAAAAAAAGGCTGTTCATATACCAAGGGTGCAATGACGACTCAATCCAAGAAGTCCCAAGAGAACCCATGAAGAACTTTCGAAGAACTGCAGGCCTCTCTAGACGACTGGACGATGGAGCACGGATGAAACCACTGCTGACCAAGAGAAGCATTGATGCTCGTCTCACGGTTGCAAAAACAAAACCCCTGAATAATCCCCTAGCCTTTTGGGATAAGGCTCTGTGGACAAATGAGTCAAATATTCAACTTTTTTTTGGACAACATGGGTCCCATTATGTAAATGGTAAATGGACTGCATTTATATAGCGCTTTAAAATTGATACCTCTCATTCACCAGAGCATTTAGGGGTTAGGTGTCGTGTTCAGGGACACTTCGACACGCCCAGGGTGGGGCTCGAACCAGTAACCCTCCGACTGTCAGACAACCGCTCTTACCTCTTGAGTTATGTCTGGTATAATACAAATACAGCGTATCACAGTAAGAACTACATACCAGCAGTCAAACATGGTGGTGGTAGTGTGTCGGCGTGGAAATGATTTGCTACCGTGGGACCTGGACGACTTTTCATTGTTGATGGAACAATGAATTGTGCTCCGTACCAGAAAATTCTTCAGGAGATATCAAGTTATAGGAAGTGTTTTGTTGCAATTATTGCCTCTAAGGGTGGTGCAACCAGTTATTCAATTTAAAGGGGGCAATTACATTTTCGCAATGGGTGATAATGGTGTTTGGTGACTTTTTTTCATTAAAGAAATGAAATAATTTAAAAATGTGTTTACTCCGCTCCCCTTTGTCTCATATTACATTTTGCCTAAAGATCTGAAACTATTCAATGTGACAAATGTACATTAATAGAGGAAATCAGGAAGGGGGAAAATACGTTTTCATGGTAATGTATAATTTCTTGCTCGCTTATATATAAGAATTTAACAGTACTATGTAAGTATCATACACAGGCAGATTTTTAAAATGTTGTTTGTCTCCATGGGTAGGGATGTGTTTTGGAATAGCTTTTATTTCTGTAAGAACAAGTGGTATAGATTTGCTCCATGTAGACGTGTAAGGTGAAATGGACAAAAGGTTTTGCCATAGATAGTAAACAAGATTCAGTTGATCAGTTAAGTCATAATAAAATCTGGTCACAATGTAGTTAAGAATAAACCATTCCTCTGTATTTTGAAACCTGGCTGTGTTTTTCTACAGTGACAATGACTTCATGCATTTTCAGGCTACTGCCCTCTGCTGGTGGAATTGGGTGATGCTGTGTCTCCTGCTCAGACATGTTGGGTGTGGATGGAAGCATCCATTTCCCTGTGAAATCATAGACTACAATTCCACAATAAAATTTGATTGCTACGGGCTTAGGCTGCAGGAAGTGCCTACGTGGATCGCTCGGAATGCCACAGAGATTTGTCTTGCCGAAAACAATATCAAAAACATATCTGCCAAAGCGTTCGATGGACTGCGGAACCTGACGCGTCTCAATCTCAACTGGGCAAACAAAAATAGTGCGGTGCAAATCGCCGATGGGGCGTTCTCGCATCTAGCAAACCTTCAGGAGCTGAAGCTCTGCGGTAACGTTCTTCAGAATGTTCCAGAAAATCTTCCCTGGGGACTGAAAGTGCTGCATCTCCGTAACAACAGAATTACATCGGTCAGTCGAGAAACCTTCTCTAAGCTTAAGAATATTAATGAACTGGACTTGTCCAAAAACTGTTAT
Source organism: Anguilla japonica (assembly GCA_025169545.1). Taxonomy (NCBI): domain Eukaryota; kingdom Metazoa; phylum Chordata; class Actinopteri; order Anguilliformes; family Anguillidae; genus Anguilla; species Anguilla japonica. The sequence continues at coordinate 34,842,174 of CM045897.1, forward strand.
TTCTGGAACCGTTGTGGCAAGGAGTACGATGCTGGAAATCGGAGCTTCTCAAACCTAGCCGAGTTAAACAATTTGAACTTGGCCTATAATAACTTAAGTAGTGTTCCAGAAGAACTACCAGGCTCTCTACACACCCTGAACCTCGGTTTTAACCGCATAAGGCTGATTACCAGCGAGGACTTCAGACGGCTGACCAACCTGAACGTTCTCCTGCTCCTGGGAAATTGCCAACGATGTCACAATTCACCTTATCCGTGTGAGCCTTGCGAAAACATTGAGATTCATGACCGGGCCTTTGACTCTCTCACAAAACTAGAGACACTGAGCCTTGCAGGGAACTCTCTCAGAATAATAAAAAAATCCTGGTTTGCAAGTTTGAGAAATCTAAAAATTCTGGGCCTCTCATTTAACTTTTTGTCTGACACTATTGCTACGGGTGGCTTTCTGGATAATTTACCGCATCTGGAGTTAATTGACTTGTCCTACAACTATGCGCTGAAGGAGTATCCCTCAACACGCAAGCTTTCAGCAGATTTTTCTAAATTAGTGTCTCTTAGGATAATACATCTACAGGGTTATGTGTTTAAAGAAATTTGTGATGATACTTTGAGTCCCCTGTCAGGCCTAAGAAATCTCACTGTGTTGGATTTGGGGACAAATTTCATCGTCCATGCAGATTCCGCTGTGTTTAAAAAATTTGGAAATGTCAAACTAATATATCTGTCGGAAAACAGACTCTATCCCATGACCAACAGTTCCCACGAAGACCGGTGCAGGAAGCTATATGGAGACAATGGCATGGATGTCAGTCTTAATCCAGGTCCGTACGTGAACCCTCTCTTAGCAGGACCTGACAAGAAACCCAAAATGGATGACAGGTATTCGCTAACACATGCTCTTGTGAAGGATGAATGCTTCGCTTCGGGTCGAGTTCTGGATCTCAGCTCCAACAACATCTTCTTCATCTCCCCAATGCAATTTGTGGATTTTGAGAACATCTCCTGTTTGAACCTTTCCAGGAACGGCTTTGCAGCAGCTCTGAACGGAACTGAATTCCTTCCTTTGTCAAACCTGAAGTACCTGGACCTGTCCTACAACAAGATAGACTTGGCCTATGACGGAGCCTTCTCTGAGCTAAAAAAACTGGAGGTGCTGGACCTGAGCTACAACCCTCATTATTTCATTGTGCCTGGTGTGACGCACAATTTCAATTTTTTAGAGAATCTGCCTTCTTTAAAAGTGCTCAATCTGAGCAATAATAATATCTTCACTTTAACCAGTAAGACTATGAAAAGCAGTTCTCTTACAGAGCTGCAGTTCCACAACAATCAGCTGGGAATATTATGGAAAGTGAATGATGGTTCCTATAACAATCTTTTCAAATATCTGGTGAACCTGTCATATCTTGACATATCTCACAACGGCATTAAAAATATTTCAAATAAAATTATGGAAAACCTACCAAAAAACATAACTAAATTATGTTTAGGCTACAATTCAATAGGCGATTTTGTATGGCAGAATCTGACGTTGTTCCCCAACCTTCAGTTTCTAGATCTGAGCCACAATCTCATCTCAGAGGTGCCCGCGAATCTTTCGGGCTTATCGAAAACGCTCAAGACGCTCGACTTGAGTCACAACAGAATCGCACAGCTGTCGGACGGTTTCCTGAGAGGTGCGGAGAACGTCCACGTGCTCGACCTCTCCTACAATCTGCTGATCCACATCAACAAGTCCGCCTGCGAGACCGTTCAGAAGAACTACACTCAGGTTCTGCGTCTGGGCGGAAACCCCTTCCACTGCACGTGCGACACCCTGGACTTCATCCTGTGGCTGAGGATGTCCAGAGACGTGAAGATCCCCCGCCTGGCGAAGGTGGTCAACTGCGCCCTGCCGCCCCAGTGGCGGGGGAAAAGCGTGATCGACTTCAACATAACGCAGTGCATAGACGACAGCGTAGCCTTCCTCTTCCACTTCCTGTCCGCCACCGTCGTCATCCTCACCACGGTGTCGGCCGTCACCATGCACCACTTCTACTGGGACGCCTCCTACGCCCTGCGCTACTGGAGGGCGCGGCTGAGGGGCTACCACCGGCTGGAGTCGGGCGCCAACGACTACGACGCCTTCGTGGCGTACGACGCCGCGGACCCCCACGTCTCCGAGTGGGTCGTGAACAGCCTGCGGGCGGAGCTGGAGGAGCGGGGAGACCGGCTGCACCCCGTCTGCCTGGAGGAGCGGGACTGGACGCCGGGCACGCCCGTGCTGGACAACCTGAGCCGCAGCATCGGGCGCAGCCGCAAGACGGTGTTCGTGCTGACCGAGCGCTACGTGCGCAACGGGACCTTCCGGATGGCGGCGTACCTGGCGCACCAGCGGCTGCTGGAGGAGAACGAGGACGTGATCGTGCTGCTGCTGCTGGAGCCCGTGCTGCGGCACTCGCGCTTCCTGCGGCTGCGCCGGCGCCTCTGCGGCCCCAGCGTGCTGGAGTGGCCCCGGAACCCCGCCGCGCAGCGCTGGTTCTGGCAGTGCCTGCGGAACGCCATCCGCGTGGACAACCAGGCCATGTACAGCAAGCAGTACTCCCGCTACTTCACCAGCGGCAAGTGAATCCGGCTTTACACACACGCACATGCACACACACACACACACGCACATGCACACGCATGCGCACACACACACACTCACTCACTCACACACACACACACACGCATGCGCACACACACACACGCACGCACGCACACGCACACACACAAGCACACACACACACACACGCAAGCACATGCACATGCAATCACTCACACATGCACGCACGCACATGCACATGCACTCACTCACACACACACACACCCACACGCATGCGCACACATACACACACACACACGCAAGCACATGCACACACCCCACACACACACACACACACACACACTCACTCACTCACACACACACACACACACACACACACACGCATGCACACACATACACACGCACGCACACGCACATGCACACATGCACACACACACACACAAGCACATGCACACACACACACACACACATGCACACACACACGCAAGCACATGCACACACACACACACACAAGCACATGCACACACACACACACACACATGCACACACACACGCAAGCACATGCACACATGCACACACACGCACATGCACACGCGCACACACACACACACACACACACACGCACACACACGCGCACACACACACATGCACATGCACACGCGTGTGCACGCATACACACACACACACACACATTGCAGAGATTAGAAAACAAGGCCCTGGTCCAAAGATTGTTATAAATTAATTGTAAATCTGGGACACACAAAACGATATCTTCTCCCTTAAAAATGGGAAGTGAATGAGGGGAACTTCCCCTTACAGAACGTGTGAGAATGAAGGAGGGCACGGTTGGAAAATTTAACGTCATTCCACAATAACGGCAGTTCTCTTGGTGGCAGCTGTGTGGGGACTTGTCTCAGGTCTGAGCGTTCCATCTGATGAACAGCTCGCTAGATGACGAAGGAACTTTCAGGCCTCAAAATTCTAATTCGCACACCAGTGCTGGCGGAGCAAGCTAAAGATGTCATGAGCGTAGCCAACTGCAGGCAGACTACTTCCTGTTCCTCAGTAACAGGCTCAGAGGGCCAGGGAGGCCGTACAGGCGGTTTCTGTTCTGACGTTTCAGATGCAGTCCACGCTCTCCTGAGGATTAAAAAATAACAGCATTTCATCGGCGATATCATGGTAAGTTGGCAATATTTTTGTAAATAACTAAGTTGCCATCAATGGGAATTGTTTTGTTTTTCATCAACTACATTCTTATTTATGTATTTAAATAGTTTAAATAGTTGTAAGTTTTAGGTTATTCATTTGTAGTACAATTGTTTCATTAATTAAATAATATACTAGCTAAATAATTGTAGTTGCTTGTTGCAGAACATACACAGCTAATCTTCTTTATGAGAACTAGCCATTGGGACGATCTTGGCTCAGAATCTTGCAAGCAATAAGAATTTCAAAGCTAAACTATATGGGTACTGCTGTTCCCATGACTTAAAAAGGTAAGAACCATAACCGTTATAACTATTGCCATAAAAATGAAAAATGCAAAGCAACCAGAGTAAACCTTTGGCTCCAATGGCCCATGGAACATCCTGGTCAAACTATTCGTTTGCACTGAAAGCGAGGCGAGGGTCAATCTATGTGTGAAATTTTATCAGATTTCTACGCATGTCCTCTGGCTCCACCGATGAAACAATTATACAATAAAAAATTTTGGTCCCGTTACAATTTTTAGTACTTTTCATCACTCTATTTTTAATGGTTAGAATCAGTATTAAGGTAGTACTGTGCATTCAGAAATCTCTTTTTAAGCTATCTGTTTGAGACTTCGGCTTTTCCAATTCGGCCCTATCCCCAGAACACTTATGTCCACTGTAGGCTACAGTGCGGTCGCCAGACCTGAGCTCGCCTAACGTAGCTAAATATACCCTTCCACTCTCAGTGTACATCCTCACATTCTGTGCTTTCTCTTGCTTGATGTTGCTGAAACATCTGAGCTGCACTTTTAGTTCAGCAGAATCTTTCGAGGCTTTCTGTCAAGAAGAAGAAGGCTTTATTTGTCACGCGCATACACGTGTACATACAGTGAAATGCATCCTCTGCATTTAGCCCGTCCTATTACTTAGGAGGAGTGGGCAGCCGCAGTGCGGCGCCCGGGGACCAACTCCAGTTCCGAGGCCAGTGCCTTGGTCAAGGGCAACGGCAGGAGTAGCCTACACCTTAGGGGCAATTTTTAGACTCTCCAATTAACCTAACCTGCATGTCTTTGGACTGTCAGGGATTTGCTGGAATAATTAAATCAGCCTGTTAAGGATTCTTCTCTTTCCGTAAAATGCACCGTTAATGTTTTCTTCATTTTCCCAAGTCGTTTAATCCTATTATCCTGAATTATTTTTGTATGTATATTGTACAATATTGTACTTTATTGCAGCCACATTAAATGAAAGAGACCTCTGTTTTATTCCTGGCCTCTAATTCTCACACTTCATAAATATGATTTTTAAAATATTATTTTTTTTATATTTTTGATGCATGCTGCAGCACCATGAGGGACGATAGAATGCATTTAAAAAAATGGTTATGAACCATAAATGCTTCCAGATTAATATTATTAATTATCCTTGAGTTTTATAAAGAACCTACAGTAACGTATATTACACAAGTTTTTCTTTCCCCATTACACACTGGGGACAATGGATTAGCGGTCCTAAACCACTGAATGAGAAACCTACGACCGAAGTGACACGCCATAATTGTATCCGTATTACTGGAATGCTTTATTAGGCTACTTCATGTTTACACAAAGTAGCCTGAAAGGACCCTAAATGAAGGATGGGGAAGTGTGATCTGAATCAGCAAGGAGTCTCTGTTCCCTAAATGGAATGACGGTAAACACAATTTGTCAGCCGCTTCACCCAAAATAATTTAACGCAGTACTGATTTTCAAGGTCGTTAACTTGAACGGGTTCCGTACATGTCCAGCTATATCGATGGACGCGAACCGTGTTTCACAAAATGCAAGAAGCTGTGCAGGTCAGTCTGGGTAACCGTGTCTGCTAGATGCCAATGTTTACATTTTCTGTTCTGGTTTATCTTTTTGTTTGCATTCGTAAGAACAATGCAATCCCTTATGACGATGAAAAATCAAACACTCAGCCTCTAGTTTTTAAAGCTGTATCTATGCGGTGATGGTGGTGGTGGTGGTGGTGGAGTCAGGGAAGTCATAGGCCTATTTGTACCGTATTGATAAACAAAAAATGTAGCCGTTTTTAACAGGTTTTCAACTCACAGAGCTTTGCTGCATCTCTCCATGATAGCTCATGATCATGACTGGAGACCTGTTTCGGGAAGAGGGCGTTTAAATCTGAAAATCTGCTACGTCATTATGACGCTGAGCGACAGTCTTATTTTGATGTCTGCATGTTGACTATCTAACGAAGACGTTTCTAAAATGAGGGGTGGAAAAATGCAAGAATGTGTGTACTGTGCCCTGAAAAAAGTATTTGCCTATTTCCTCTATTATTGTATATTTGCCACACTGGATGGTTTCTGGTCTGTAGAAAAAAATAAATGTAATATTAGACAAAGGGGAACTGAGTAAACACAAAAAGGTTTTTTTTTTTTTTTTTTTGCATTTCACTTATTTAGTGAAAAAAGTTATCAAACACCCTTATCATCCATGTGAACAAGTAATTGCCCACTTGGTTACTCAATGAAGTAACCAAATTTATTTGATAATTAGATTCTGCTGACTGAGCACAGCCAGGCTTGATTGCAGCCAGCCCTGTTGAATTTAAACCTCATTTGTATTCAATCGTCAGAGTAACCACAAAGTTTGTACAAGCACACTATGCTGCCACGATCAAAGGAAATTCCAGAAGAGATGAGGGAGAAAAAAAAGCTGTTGATATACCAAGGGTGCAGTGACGACTCATCCAAGAAGTCCCAAGAGAACCCATGAAGAACCTTCGAAGAACTGCAGGCCTCTCTAGACGACTGGACGATGGAGACCGGACGAAACCACTGCTGACCAAGAGAAACATTGATGCTCGTCTCACGGTTGCAAAAACAAAACCCCTGGATAATCCCCTAGCCTTTTGGGATAAGGCTCTGTGGACAAATATTCAACTTTTTTTTGGACAACATGGGTCCCATTATGTAAATGGTAAATGGTAAATGCACTGCATTTATATAGCGCTTTTACTCAAAGCGCTTTAAAATTGATACCTCTCATTCACCAGAGCATTTAGGGATTAGGTGTCTTGCTCAGGGACACTTCGACACGCCCAGGGTGGGGCTCAAACCGCCAACCCTCCGACTGCCAGACAACCGCTCTTACCTCCTGACCTATGTCTGGTATAATGCAAATAGAGCGTATCACAGTAAGAACTACATACCAGCAGTCAAACATGGTTGTGATAGTGTGTCGGCGTGGAAATGATTTGCTACCGTGGGACCTGGACGACTTTTCATTGTTGATGGAACAATGAATTGTGCTCCGTACCAGAAAATTCTTCAGGAGATATCAAGTTATAGGAAGCGTTTTGTTGCAATTATTGCCGCTAAGGGTGGTGCAACCAGTTATTCAATTTAAAGGGGGCAATTACATTTTCACAATGGGTGATAATGGTGTTTGGTGACTTTTTTTCATTAAAGAAATGAAATAATTTAAAAATATGTTTACTCCGCTCCCCTTTGTCTCATATTGCATTTTGCCTAAAGATCTGAAACTATTCAGTGTGAAAAATGTACATTAATAGAGGAAATCAGGAAGGGGGAAAATACGTTTTCATGGTAATGTATCATTTCTTGCTCGCTTATATATAAGAATTTAACAGTACTATGTAAATATAAGTATCATACACAGGCAGATTTTAAAAATGTTGTTTGTCTCCATGGGTAGGGATGTGTTTTGGCATAGCTTTTATTTCTGTAAGAACAAGTGGTATAGATTTGCTCCATGTAGACGTGTAAGGTGAAATGGACAAAAGGTTTTGCCATAGATAGTAAACAAGATTCAGTTGATCAGTTAAGTCATAATAAAATCTGGTCACAATGTAGTTAAGAATAAACCATTCCTCTGTATTTTGAAACCTGGCTGTGTTTTTCTACAGTGACAATGACTTCATGCATTTTCAGGCTACTGTCCTCTGCTGGTGGAATTGGGTGATGCTGTGTCTCCTGCTCAGACATGTTGGGTGTGGATGGAAGCATCCATTTCCCTGTGAAATCATAGACTACAATTCCACAATCAAATTTGATTGCTACAGGCTTAGGCTGCGGGAAGTGCCTATGTGGATCGCTCGGAACGCCACAGAGATTTGTCTTGCCGAAAACAATATCAAAAACATATCTGCCAAAGCATTCGATGGACTGCGGAACCTGACGCGTCTCAATCTCGACTGGGCAAACAAAAATCGTGCGGTGCAAATTGCCGATGGGGCATTCTCGCATCTAGCAAACCTTCAGGAGCTGAAGCTCTGCGGTAACGTTCTTCGGAATGTTCCAGAAAACCTTCCTTGGGGACTGAAAGTGCTGCATCTCCGTAACAACAGAATTACATCGGTCAGCCGAGAAACCCTTTCTAAGCTTAAGAATATTAATGAACTGGACTTGTCCAAAAACTGTTATTACTGGAACCGTTGTGGCAAGGAGTACGATGCTGGAAATCGAAGCTTCTCAAACCTAGCCGAGTTAAACAATTTGAACTTGGCCTATAATAACTTAAGTAGTGTTCCAGAAGAACTACCACTCTCTCTACACACCCTGAACCTCGGTTTTAACCGCATAAGGCTGATTACCAGCGAGGACTTCGGACGGCTGACCAACCTGAGCGTTCTCCTGCTCCTGGGAAATTGCCAACGATGTCGCAATTCACCTTATCCGTGTGAGCCTTGCGAAAACATTGAGATTCACGACCGGGCCTTTCACTCTCTCACAAAACTAGAGACACTGAGCCTTGCAGGGAACTCTCTCAGAATAATAAAAAAATCCTGGTTTGCAAGTTTGAGAAATCTAAAAATTCTGAGCCTCTCATTTAACTTTTTATTTGACTCTATTGCTACGGGTGGCTTTCTGGATAATTTACCGCATCTGGAGTTAATTGACCTGTCCTACAACTATGCGCTGCAGGAGTATCCCTCAACATGCAAGCTTTCAGCAGATTTTTCTAAATTAGTGTCTCTTATGGTAATACATCTACAGGGTTATGTGTTTAAAGAAATTTGTGAAGATACTTTGAGTCCCCTGTCAGGCCTAAGAAATCTCACTGTGTTGGATTTGGGGACAAATTTCATCGTCCATGCAGATACCGCTGTGTTTAAAAAATTTGGAAATGTCAAACTAATATATCTGTCGGAAAACAGACTCTATCCCATGACCAACAGTTCCCACGAAGGCCGGTGCAGGAAGCTATATGGAGACAATGGCATGGATGTCAGTCTTAATCCAGGTCCCTACGTGAACCCTCTCTTGACAGGACCTGACGAGAAACACAAAAAGGATGACAGGTATTCGTTAGCACATGCTCTTGTGAAGGATGAATGCTTCGCTTCGGGTCGAGTTCTGGATCTCAGCTCCAACAACATCTTCTTCATCTCCCCAATGCAATTTGTGGATTTTGAGAACATCTCCTGCTTGAACCTTTCCGGGAACGGCTTTGCAGCAGCTCTGAATGGAACTGAATTCCTTCCTTTGTCAAACCTGAAGTACCTGGACCTGTCCTACAACAAGATAGACTTGGCCTATGACGGAGCCTTCTCTGAGCTAAAAAAACTGGAGGTGCTGGACCTGAGCTACAACCCTCATTATTTCATTGTGCCTGGTGTGACACACAATTTAAATTTTTTAGAGAATCTGCCTTCTTTAAAAGTGCTGAATCTGAGCAATAATAATATCTTCACTTTAACCAGTAAGACTATGAAAAGCAGTTCTCTTACAGAGCTGCAGTTCCACGACAATCAGCTGGGAATATTATGGAAAGTGAATGATGGCTCCTATGACAATCTTTTCAAATATCTGGTGAACCTGTCATATCTTGACATATCTCACAACGGCATTGAAAATATTCCAAAGAAAATCTTGGAAAACCTATCAAAAAACATAACTAAATTATGTTTAGGCTACAATTCAATAGGCGATTTTGGATGGCAGAATCTGACGTTGTTCCCCAACCTTCAGTTTCTAGATCTGAGCCACAATCTCATCTCAGAGGTGCCCGCGAATCTTTCGGGCTTATCGAAAACGCTCAAGATGCTCGACTTGAGTCACAACAGAATCGCACAGCTGTCGGACGGTTTCCTGAGAGGTGCAGAGAACGTCCACGTGCTCGACCTCTCCTACAATCTGCTGATCCACATCAACAAGTCCGCCTGCGAGACCGTTCAGAAGAACTACACTCAGGTTCTGCGTCTGGGCGGAAACCCCTTCCACTGCACGTGCGACACCCTGGACTTCATCCTGTGGCTGAGGATGTCCAGAGACGTGAAGATCCCCCGCCTGGCGACGGTGGTCAACTGCGCCCTGCCGCCCCAGTGGCGGGGGAAAAGCGTGATCGACTTCAACATAACGCAGTGCATAGACGACAGCGTAGCCTTCCTCTTCCACTTCCTGTCCGCCACCGTCGTCATCCTCACCACGGTGTCGGCCGTCACCATGCACCTCTTCTACTGGGACGCCTCCTACGCCCTGCGCTACTGGAGGGCGCGGCTGAGGGGCTACCACCGGCTGGAGTCGGGCGCCAACGACTACGACGCCTTCGTGGCGTACGACGCCGCGGACCCCCACGTCTCCGAGTGGGTCGTGAACAGCCTGCGGGCGGAGCTGGAGGAGCGGGGAGACCGGCTGCACCCCGTCTGCCTGGAGGAGCGGGACTGGACGCCGGGCACGCCCGTGCTGGACAACCTGAGCCGCAGCATCGGGCGCAGCCGCAAGACGGTGTTCGTGCTGACCGAGCGCTACGTGCGCAACGGGACCTTCCGGATGGCGGCGTACCTGGCGCACCAGCGGCTGCTGGAGGAGAACGAGGACGTGATCGTGCTGCTGCTGCTGGAGCCCGTGCTGCGGCACTCGCGCTTCCTGCGGCTGCGCCGGCGCCTCTGCGGCCCCAGCGTGCTGGAGTGGCCCCGGAACCCCGCCGCCCAGCACTGGTTCTGGCAGTGCCTGCGGAACGCCATCCGCGTGGACAACCAGGCCATGTACAGCAAGCAGTACTCCCGCTACTTCACCAGCGGCAAGTGAATCCGGCTTTACACACACGCGCACACACACACACACACTCACTCATTCACACACACACACACACACACACACACACACACACGCATGCGCACACACACACACACACACACACACACGCACATGCACATGCACACACATGCACACACACACACACACACACACACACACACACACACTCACTCACTCACACACACACACACACACACACACACTCACTCACTCACACACACACACACACACACACACGCATGCGCACACATACACACACGCACGCACGCACACGCACATGCACACGCACACATGCACACACACAAGCACACACACACGCACACACACACGCAAGCACATGCACACATGCACACACACACACACACAAGCACATGCACACACACACACACACATGCACATGCACACATGCACACACACACAAAACACACACGCAAGCACATGCACATGCACTCACTCACACATGCACGCACGCACGCACATGCACATGCACATGCACATGCACTCACTCACACACACACACCCACAAGCATGCGCACACACACACACACACACACGCAAGCACATGCACACACCCCACACACACACACACACACACACACACACACACACACACACATACACACACACGCGCAAGCACACGCACACACCCACACACACACATCCACACACACACACACACGCACATACACATACACACACACATGCAAACATGTGCGCATGGACAAAACAAAGCACAGCCATGTAAAAATACTCTCCTGATGGGCAATACCCCTACTTTGAGCTCATCAGCACCTCTCCATATGTACCATATTGCTGAAATGTATTTTTAGCACATTTATTTTACAAGCAGAGGTTTCAGTTCTTTTGACTTAGCACCTTTAAAAAATCTGTCCATTATCTAACCCACTTACACCTGGTCAGGGTTGCTGGGGGTGCTGGAGCCTATCCCAGCATGCATTTGGCAAGAGGGAGGAATACACCCTGGAAACATTCATTCACTCACACACTCATACCTCGTTCTGCTTTAATAAATCTTTCAATTAGGGTTTGATGCACATCACTGTTAAATTTGTGTGGTATGCAAGCAAAATATTTTGTGCGTCCACTAGATGTCAGCAAAACAACATAATTGATAAAATGCATAATTTAATTTTTTTTTTTTTAAAGCCTTGCATTAAGAGAATGTGCTTATTACATGCCATGATTGACAAGCTGTTTTCAAGGAAATGTACAATAATAGGGATCCATTAGTTTTTTGCATTTTATGAGTTTTCCAAAATTATTTTTTTATCACTCTGTTTATTGAGCAGTTAAGAATTATCTGCATGGACAACTTGGGGGGGGGGGGGGGCTGTACTAACATTCTCATGTTTTCATGTAAATACCTTTTTAATAAAATGGGCTTACTTGAAGCAGTAGAGGAGAACTGTGTGTGTGTGTGGAGGTTTTTGTTGCCAGCAGTAATTTCCAACATTACAACTTGCCACATACACCAACACCACATACTGTACACTGCTGATATGAGCCATTGTCTGTGGCAAAATAAGGAAGAAAGAGTCTAAGTGAACTGACACAAAAATGACAGGCCACTTTTTTATCATCTGTTATTTCGTGAGCTGCTTGAAATAACAAACTATTTAGAGTAATTCTGTTGAATGTGTGCAGGTTTGTTGCACTACACACACACACACACACACACACACACACACCTCTGTTCCCTGTTTGCCTGTTTCGGACTCTACTGGCATGACTTCCTGTATACTTCCGTACAGACTGTATGTACAACTACGCCGACTGGGTCATCATTAACACAGATTCTCTTATATAACTCTGCTGTTATAGAATTACGCAAACAATTTAGCCGTGACAGACTGATTGCCTTAAAGAAAGACATTAAATCCTGACAGGGATTGTGATTCCTGCTGTCAGTTTGTGTGTGTGTGTGTGTGTGTGTGTGTGTGTGTGTGTGTGTGTGTGTGTGTTTGAGTGCGAGTGAGCATGTGCGTGTGTGTGTGTGTTTGAGTGTGAGTGTCTGTGGGCATGTATTACTATCTTTGTGAGAACCAAATGTCCCCACAAGGATAAGGAAAGATGAGGAAAATGTGCACAAAGTGGGGACCTTTCAAGTTCAAGAGGCTGTTTTATGGTTAGGACTTAGGGTTAGGGTTAGGGTTCCAATTAGGTTAAGGTTACGGTTAAGGTTAGGCATGTAGTGGTGGGGGTTAGGGTTAGGGTTAGAGTTAGAGGTTACGGAATGAATGTAAGTCAATGGGATGTCCTCACAAGTATAGCAATACAAACGTGTGTGTGTGTGTGTGTGTGTGTGTGTGTGTGTGTCTGAGTCTATGCCGGAGCATACCTAAGCATTGTTGCTAACCATGTATATCCCTTTATGGCCACATCCCACCCTTACTTGAATATATACTTCTAGTAAGATAACGTGCCATGTCACAAAGCAGTCCCCTGTCTCAAGCCGTTTCTATGAAAATGACAGTGATTTCAGATTTATGCCCAATGGCTTGTACAAGCCCTAGATCTAAATCCAATAGAGCTGCTTTGGGATGTGGTGGAAGTGGAGGTTCGCAGCATGAACGTGTGGCCGAAAAATCTGCAGGAACTGCGCAGTGCTATCGAGTCAGCATAGACCACAATCCCTAAGGAATGTTTCCGGTCTCCTGTTGAATCTATGCTGCAAAAAAGTCAGGCCGTTCTAAAGGTGCACCAAATAAAGGTGTGTGTGTGTGTGTGGGTGTGTGCGTGCATATTTGGAGATACGGGAAGCTGTAATAAAGATACATGGAGGATTTTATGATGGTCATTTACACACAGAGTAACAAATATACCAAACTGGAAAATATGTCATTGCATATAATTACATCTAAATACTGTATATGATGTGCTATCCCACGGCAGTAACGAATGGCTCACCAAGATATTAAAATACAGATAGATTTCCTGACTCCTTAAAATTAATTAGAGGCCGTCATAATGACGAAGTAAAATTCATTTGCCGCAACTAACCACAAGGTGTCATCGTTGAGAATGTTTAGAAAGTGTATTGTTGGAACACAACGTTTAGACAAACAATCAATTTGTATTCAGTAATTATTTGTAAATATATAATGACAGTAAAAATGGACCAGTTCAAATAAATGTCATCCACTCCCTAAAATCATCACTATTAAAGCTGTTTCAATATGTCCTTTTTTGTGAGTGATACGACGTGACGTCACGCATCATGATTAGCATATTCCAGGCTATATATATCGTCTGCCTGAACCGCTCGATTCCCAATCCGTTGCAGCAACTTGACTTTCTTCATCGTTAACCGGCAGGACACTGGTAAGTGACAAAAGACTTTTATTCTTGTATTTATTCTTATCTTTCTAAGGGCACTTTTCTGAATTATGATCTGCCTTAAGAATAGTTTTACTTGAATATACGGTGCAAGAACTCAACACTGTTCATATGGAAACGGAAAATACCGCGATTTGCTGTGAAATCTTAAAGACAAAAGGTGTGGCTGGATTCTGAAATAAACTAAGAAATATTGAACAAGAAAAAATGTCTGTAAATAGAAGTATACTGTTGAATAGAGGAGAGGGGTCGACGGTGCAGTTGAGGAATTTTTCTTTGTTAAGGTCGTACCGCACACTCGGTCATACAGAAAGTCGTAAGGATAACGGTAATTGGAATTTGGTGGCGTTCTAGGTGTGAACTATTCCATGTATTTAAACCGGCGCAACACTGGATGACTTGTGGGTGTCTTCCGAGATGATCTGTGTGCAACTGAAGTCCCGTAAGAAGGCTGCTGTCTGAGATGATGCCGTGCTGGGCGGTGGTTCTTGAGACTGCAGAACGAGATTTTTTTTTTTTTTTTTTTGTGAGCGCTAAATAATCAGCGACTTAGGAAGTAAATTTTGGAGTCTTTTGACGATTGCCACGTAGAACAATAGCACGCCTAATATATTATTTCCATTTCACGGATGTGCCATATTTTTGTCATCTTTTTTTTTTACCTTGACCGTGTGGCATTTCTTTCAAACGCCGCATTTTCCCATGGCCGTCCTCCCCTGCAGCTCTGTATCGTTCTTCTAAACACGGAACTTTTTATTGTCATGTAAATCATTACAGTTTTTTAGTGCGATAGAAGCCGTTCGCTAGGGGCGCGGCTCCGTTCTCATAACGTTCGCTAAATTAATAAACGCGATTGATGCACATTGTGCAAGACGCGGCTCCTCAGCATGTGGTGGGGCGGGGGACGGGGGCGTACATGAGCTGCATTTCGGGAAGGCGCGCTGCGCACTGGAATCTGTCTGGCTTTACAGCCATTTTAAGTTACGCGCATTAATGATGAATCATTCATTGTTTTCAATAGATAACCCACAAAACATGGAAGGCAAACCAGATCTGGGTGAGGTCACCAACTTCGACAAGACCAAGCTGAAGAAGACCGAGACTCAGGAGAAAAATCCTTTACCATCAAAAGAAAGTATGTTGCTGGACAATAATGCTTATAATAATAACAGTAATTAACATTATGTAAATGTGTATGTTTTTGTTTGTTTGTGTGTGTGTATACACATACAATTGGTATAGATGCTCCAGTTATAGAAGCTCTCGCCCTTACAGCTGAAGCATCTATTGCAATACATTGATTTTAACATTTAAATAGGCTTTCCTAAATACATATTTCTGAACCAGTTATGAAAGACTAAGACCTGTGTCCACCTTTCATTGCAGCCATCGAACAGGAGAAGAAGGCTCAGTCCTGAGGAGGGGGACATCCCACGATGCACACTGTACATTCCACGAGCATTGCCTTCTTTTTTCACTTGTTTTAGCTCTATAACTTTGTAAATGAAAACCTAAGTTGCATTGTGATTGGACGAACGCAGATGACTGTGCGTCAGAACCCCCCCCGCCCGCCCCCCGCCCCCATCTTTCCCGCTCCGTCCCCATCCCCATCCCCATCCCTGTCCCAATTCCCGCCCCAATTCCCATCCCTGAACCAGTTTTGTATCGGCGATGACCGTGTGGCAGTCTGTGCAGAACGCCCGTCCTCATGTCCTCCGAAAAATCTCCGCATGGCAACAGGGGGAGGAGCTAGGACGGGGCCCTAGCAACGCAGGAACCGACGTTCCGTGCATACGAACCGAACCTAGCGTATAGCCTGGCCGCCCACACAATGCTTTCAGATCGAACAGCATTCACTTTTTTTTTCCTCTTATTTCAAATCTTGGAATGCACAATATTTTTTTTTTTTTGATATGCAAAATAAATTGTTAAACCCTGTAATGGTATGTGGTTCTGTGAATGGATTAAAAGTTTATTTTTATTTTTATTTTAAACTTTGGCCAAAACTGGAGTGGAACAAAGAGGTCAGGATGAACTCATGAGATTTTTTTTTTTTAACCATTCCTTTTTTTATAATGCTTAATTTGGGATAGCTTTTTAAAATGTTTGTTTTTGATAACATTTCAAATAGACGGTTTGTTTGGACTTGTCTCGTTAGAATTGTCTCAGTGTAAGAAGACATTACTGGAAATTAAACCAACATGGTTTGAATTTGACTTAAAACAGCCAATCAAATTGTTTTCTGAATTTAATTGTGAAAACTCAACAATCATATTCTGGAACACCCTATTGAGAAAAGTGGAAACCAAAAATGTTCTAATAAAAGATTTTTTTATTTGCAGCTTTTGTGTACTGTTTTTTTTTTATTACATATCTTTATTAGGTTAAATATCTAATCTCACAAACCTGAAATTTTGTATCTTACAGTGTGTAGGTCAGTAAACCTGAACTGTACAAATGTATGAATACTGTATTTAAATAATATTTTGACTAGCATGTTTGTGTAACATCAGATTAGAAATTTCCTCACAGTTCATGTTCAAGAAACCTCTACAAGTTTTGAAAACAAGAGCAACAGCGTAATGAATCAGACACACTTGCTTTCTCTGATTAGTTTATTTTTATTTCTTGTGGAAAATTCAGCAACTGTGGGATATCACAGCTGTGTACTGTACGCTCCTTTAAGATTAGAGGATTCCAGCCAATTGGGGAACGAGAGAAGATGACACACCCAAGCCCCTGCCTCTTTAAAGTGTTGGTACTGAAGGCCTAGTGGAGTATGAGGTCTAAATGCACTTGCAGTGCTGGTTCCCACAATGCAGTGCAAAATATGTACAGTGAACAAAAAAAAACAAAAAGAATTTCACCAGGTACTTTGACCTACAAAATAACATATATAAATATTTTGAACTATAAAATAAAAACTACATAACAAAAGGAAAAATGCAAACAAAAAGAAATGCAGCGTTGTGCAAATTTTGGTTATGCCCTGTGGCCCAAAGTTTGCTACACAGTTTGACTCACGACTGACTGTGGGGACTCCTAAACACATCACTTCATAAGTAGCTCCTCTCCTGACTGACATAACCACCATCAATTAAATCAATTAATTTAACAACAGCCAATAACTGCAATAAATGAACAGTACAGAAAACATGACACCAATTTCATAAATAATCTATAACACAATAAAAGAAAATAAAGGCACTCGAAATTAATTACACGCAAATTATAAATCAATTAAAAATCCCCCCCCCCCCCCCCCATCAACGTAGACTGCGGTGGTAGCTGCCGTGTATCCCCGCCTACATTGACTTGGTTTGGCCTTTGCTCCGTTTGGCAGTGCGTGGATCTACGACGCGGAAGTGAGTAGGATTAACATTGTGTTTGCAAACGGTCAATTAAAAACATCTGTGATATTTGTATTATCAAAGTACGTGTATAGTCACAAACCAAAAACATTTAAACAGAGACATTTACACGCTAGACATTTGACATATATGAACAGTAAACATAACGCATACAAACGCAACATCACAAACTTGCACCGACAGGCCTTATTCGATACTACAAAAAGAAATAATAATAATGTCGCATTACCTGACAGAGCAGACATTGCCACACGAATACACAACACAAGAACGCAATTCTTCCCCAGATGGAATAAAGTCCGGCACTTGGGGAAAACTGTGAGTTTGCGTGGTCTTTAATAAAATAATGAGAATTGCGTAGCTTACAGGCTCATCACGGAATCAGCTCGTGACATTAGACCTAGTCGACTATGAGGTCTAATTGCACTCTCAGGCCTAGTGGAGTATGAGGTCTAATCGCACTCTCAGGCCTAGTGGAGTATGAGGACTAATCGCACTCTCAGGCCTAGTGGAGTATGAGGTCTAATCGCACTCTCAGGCCTAGTGGAGTATGAGGTCTAATCGTACTCGCAGGCCTAGTGCAGTATGAGGTCTAGTTGCACTTGCAGGCCTAGTGGAGTATTAGGTCTTATCACACTCACAGACCTAGTGCAGTATGAGGTCTAATCGCACTCTCAGGCCTAGTGGAGTATGTGGTCTAATCGTACTCGCAGGCCTAGTGGAGTATGAGGTCTATTCGCACTTGCAGGCCTAGTGGAGTATTAGGTCTTATCGCACTCGCAGACCTAGTGCAGTATGAGGTCTAATCGCACTCTCAGGCCTAGTGGAGTATGTGGTCTAATCGCACTCGCTGGTCTAGTGGAGTATGTGGTCTAATCGCACTGGCAGGCCTAGTGGAGTATGAGGTCTAATCGCATTTGCAGGCCTATCGTGGCAGTATGAGGTCTAAATGGCAGGCCTAGTCAAGTATGAGGTCTAATCGCACTCGCTGGTCTAGTGGAGTATGAGGTCTAATCGCACTCTCAGGCCTAGTGGAGTATGAGGTCTAATCGCATTTGCAGGCCTAGTAGAGTATGAGGTCTAATCGCACTGGCAGGCCTAGTCAAGTATGAGGTCTAATCGCACTCTCAGGCCTAGTGGAGTATGTGGTCTAATCGCACTCGCTGGTCTAGTGGAGTATGTGGTCTAATCGCACTCGCTGGTCTAGTAGAGTATGAGGTCTAATCGCACACTCAGGCCTAGTGGAGTATGAGGTCTAAACGCATTCTCAGGCCTAGTGGAGTATGAGGTCTAATCGCACTCTCAGGCCTAGTGGAGTATGAGGTCTAATCTAATCGCACTGGCAGGCCTAGTGGAGTATGAGGTCTAATCGCACACTCAGGCCTAGTAGAGTATGAGGTCTAATCGCACTCTCAGGCCTAGTGGAGTATGAGGTCTAATCTAATCGCACTGGCAGGCCTAGTGGAGTATGAGGTCTAATCGCACTCTCAGGCCTAGTGGAGTATGAGGTCTAATCGCACACTCAGGCCTAGTGGAGTATGAGGTCTAATCGCACTCTCAGGCCTAGTGGAGTTTGAGGTCTAATCGCACTCACTGGCTTATTTTCTGCACGATTACACATTTTCACCTTGTCAGCTGACCTGGAATTCAGAGATGGAAGTTTGCAGTCTAGCGGATTAGCACGGCATTTCCTCAAACAATGCGCGCATTTTCAAGGGGGGAGAGCTAACAAAAAGAAAATGGGGTTTGGAAAGTTTCCAGCGAAATGGTGCTACAGGCCCTTTAAATAAATTTGGAAGCTGGTGTCATATGCAGTGTGCTCTTGGTGCAAATTTATGTTTTTTTTTTGGGTTTTTTTGTGTTGTTTCAGATGCTAGCAGAAATGAAGACAGTCTTGCACCGTATGCAGTTGAATTTAATGCATGCTCTGCTCGAGGGCCTTTGTAGGCATTTTGCTTTTGCATTAAGGTGGAAAAACTGTCACACTGTCACTGTTTAGCTTTGTGCGTTCTGCTCTGGAATGTGATTGAGTTGAATTTCATCCTTAATCTCCACTTTCAGTTTTTTTTTGTTGTTGTTGAAGAAATGTGTGCCTGTGTGTGCATGTATGTATGTGTTTGTGTGCCTGTGAGTGTGCTTGTGTGTGTGTGCGTGTGTGTGTGTGCATGCGTTTGCATGTGTGTGTGCATTTGCGTGTGTGTGTGTGTGCGTGTGTGTGTGCGTGCGCAAGTGTGTGTGTTCATTCTGCAAAGCCCTCTTAAGCAGTGAAGGGGCTTTAGTCTGCTTGGACCGCCCATCACTTTGTTCTGAAACTATTCCCAAGACTACTCAAAATGAAGTATGGACTGCATGTGTCATATTACATTTTCACGTTTAAAACTGAAATGCCACGCTTCTCCACTCAAGGCCAGCTTCCTTCTTCTAACACTTCTCCTTTTGTGGAAGGAAACTAAGTCATGGACATTGCCTTCACAAGCACAATTTGGCAGGTTCACAAATCATGAACATTAACACGCCAGCCTAAAAAACAGTTTTGGCTGAAATTTTAACGCTTGCTTTTACTCGTAAGTAAAGGTTAAGGGCAAGTGTGTGATTGAATACATGGCCAGTGTCGGTCACATATAAGGGTTCAATGGACCCCCCCCCCCTCCCCAATATAGCCACCCCCACCCCACCTCACCCCACCCCTTTGAGAATATCTCCAGCTGTGCAACAGTTATTTCAGCTGGTCAGCTGACAGATACTGCCCCCAACCCCCTCCCCATTTCTTTCATGTTCTTTCTCCCCCCTCCCTCCACAGGCTAGAAGGTGCCAGGGCTGATTGAAAGCTGGCAGTGACCTTGGTGCGAATTCCCCCTCCTGCGCGGGTTCGTTTGGTGGCAGGAACCGCTTCCTGATAAAGTTTCCAAACAGCACGCTGCAGAACTCGGTTCACTGTCGCAGGTACTGAGACTGGGCGATGGGTGGTCTGTTGCCGCCTTGCACTGCTGTCTCCATGGTTACCAGCACCGTTTAAAGCGCCATTGGCTGAAATGACAGGCCGAGGTCTCATGGTCTTTCAGGCAAGGCCTCTCCTCCACATTCATATTTTTCGGGTGGCTCGGACTCCAGCCGGTAGTGGCACCTGCACCCTGTACCTGCGTCCATTAGACTGCACACAGGTGAGCCTACCTGACGGTGCGCTCTAGGTGGAGGCACAGGGGGACGCGGTTCTGACCGCTGATTTAGCAATGTGGGCTGGGAGAGTTACCCCCCAAGGGTAGAAGGAATGGGTGACAGGCCTTCACACTCTTAAATTCCTAAGTGTACATACAGCCCTGGGCCTTACCTGCTCTCAGTCTGCAGACAGACGCCATTCACGGTTGTAGTTACGCAACAGTCCCTCTTCTTCTTACATGGTTGCCTAGCTACTCGTAGACCACATAGAAGCATGTGCTCCACGGCATCGTCACACGGACGGGAACATCAAAAACAGAGCTCCTTTATTCTTTATTCCGTCCATGTTCCGTCCATATTGTGTGTGCGCGCCTGTGTGTGTGCGCATGTGTGTGTGTGTGCACATGCGAACACATCACACTGGAAAATATGCTTTACAGCATTTAACTCGCATTTCTGTGTGTTTCGCACGTTAAATTCCTGAAATTCTGAATGTAATTTTCAGTTTAAACCACCCCTGCTATGACATAATTCTCTGAGACTAACTTGAAGGCCGCCCTGTTTGAAATTAGGCTAAAAAGCGATGATCTGATTCAAGGATTTATTTATTACTGATTAATTATCCTTGAGTCCTAAGACTGAAACACATGGGAAGTCATGTGGCTTTTGGTTGCTAATGTGCATTTATTATCAAACTGCCAGTGGCAGTTATGCATTTATTATCAGCTCCCAATCCAGACTAAAATGAAATGGAATAAAATCGCTGTGTTCATGGAGTGTCCTCAGTAGTTGTAATAGGCGAAAGTTATGTTTAACTCCGAGCAAGCTGCAGGAACAAACTGCTGCAGGAACAAACGGCTCGCAGATGCATACGCTCATATAGAATTTGGGGGCAGATTATTTCAATTATCCCCCAGGGTGTACGGCAACAAGCCTGGCCTTAACTGCGGTTATGAGACATCTCCAGAACCTGGCAGAAGCAGAGTGTCAGGTGGGGTGTGTGTGTGTGAGGCAGGTGTGTCGAAATTCTGCTTTACAGGCATTTAGCAGACACTCTTATCCAGAGTGACTTACACTGGATATATACTGAAGCAATGCAGGTTAAGTACCTTGCTCAAGGGTCCCGCAGCAGTGTCCCACCCGGGAATCGAACCTGTGACCTTTAGGTTACAAGACCAGCTCCTTACCCTTTATACTACACTGCTGCCCCTAAAAAAGAAGCCTGCTCTCTGCAGAATGCGATTACTCAAATAGTCTGCGTGTTTCCAGAGCGAGGATTATGATTCCTCTGCAAAAATTTACACAACATTCTTACACTACCATCTAAAGCCTGCTTTTTCCTGGAAGATGTTATGTTGGCGCACATGTTCCCATGGCAACATGCTTCATCCTTAAGCTGAGCGACTTAGAACAACGGTATCAAAATTTGGGTACCAAAAAAAAAAGAATGGCTTTCTTTTGAAAATGATCTGCTGTCGGAGTAACAGACGTACTGTGTCATCCAGTAAAATGCACCCTTTTTCCACAAAGTTATCACATCACTAACAAAAACCCACCTGCACTGCTGTCGAGACGCACGGCACTTTTTTAGAGTCGCAGGCTCTTTTCCCCTTAAATTAGCCCTCCTTTTTCACGCCTTTTTATATTTTTAGCCTGGTGGTTCTTGACTGCTTTTTTCTTTTTCTCCCCAGCAGATTTGGCTGGCTGCAGCCTGCAGTATTCTTGTGTCGGTTCTTCCTTCCAGAAAAGGGAGCGTCTGTCTTCCAGGTCTTATGACGTCACTGTCTGTTTGAAAGAGCTTTTTTTTTTTCTTTTTCTTTTTTTACTCCCCTACGTTCTCACCACCTGACCTGGGGATCGTAAACATTTATTTGTGGGGGGGGGGGGGGGGGTTTGGTGATGACAGAATGCCCCAAGATGGCATTCATTTAGGCACAGGAAAGGATCACTGAAAAAGGCCGAACATCTCGCTGACGCTCGGCAAAAAACTGAAAAGCGCTGCCAGCTCTGACATTGGAGACACATGTGGAATGCTGTGTTTTACAAGCGGGGCAACGTTTCGGGTTTGTGTGAGAGCACGCAGGCCCGCCGTAGTAAACAAAAAATGCTCTCATCTGACAAACGGGCGTGCGCTGGGCCCGGGGAAACGGGGAATGCTGGCAGGAGCGGGGAATTATTAAAAACCCCTTATAAGGGAGAAAAACAATCCCCCCCCCCCCCCTCCGCCACCGCCACCACCACCGCCCCCGCCAAGCCCTTTTTCACATTGTCATGACGCAGCCAGACACAGCTCTTAAGAAAAGGTCAGCCCTGGAGTTCTTGAAGAACGTGCGCTGGTGGAAAAATGAAGATTTTCTTTTTAAAAAGAATTTGCTGGAGGAAGTAAGGGCAGGGAAATCTCACTCGTGCGAAGCCCTTACGTACTGGAAGCATGAACGGCATCCATTTTTATTTGCGGGTTTCAACGGACGGCGTCGTGACGACAGCCTTAAATGGTGGATCTGAGCGACGCTCGATCCGCAGTTCGCCTTCGGGTTCACGTCTGAGGCCCCGCGCCGAACGGGCGCACGACAGGACACCCTCAGTTTTTTGCGTTGATAGCGAGGATGGGGGACAGGGAGTACAGGTCTGGTCCCAGGGGGGTGTAGCACTGGCCACTGTTACCCTTAGCCGCACAGGACTGAGCTGAGAAAAGAGAGAAGCTAGCAGGGGCGGAATGAGGTTCGTTTGACCGCGGGGGTCGGTATGACTGACGAGAGACGGGATGAGTGAGAACAGGAGGGCCTAGGGGGACGTGCCTCACGAAATAGACCAAATAAGCCCGTGTTTCTGCGTACAGTCCAGTTCAATTCAACTTTATTTGTGTAGCGCTTTTTACAGAAGAACTGAGTCACAAAGAGGCTTTACAGAGTAGCGAGGCAAGATACAGAGCAAAAACAGGAAACGGAGCAAACAGCAGGCCTGAACCCCCAAATAGGAAGTACATTAGGTTAAAAAAAAAAAACTCTCTGTGGGGAGAAAAACCCTCAGACTGCGGCAAGAAAAAACTCCTCAATGGGAAGAAATCTCGAGAGGAACCCGGCTATTGAGGGGGGGGAGCCCGTCCTCCACTGGCCAGCCTGCAGGGCTGCTGGATTCTGAGGCAGTCTCCTGTCCTCCTCTGATCTCTGTACCCGTCATGAGTAATGAGGCTGGGTGTGCGGGGGGGGGGGGGGGGTTAATTAAACTGCAGGGAGGGAATGCCACGTCTTCGCCCCGTCCGACGGCGAAGGAGAACCCGTTGCCATTGGCGATTGAGCGTGCCCCGCGCATCCCTGGTGGAGCTGGTTGGTGGGGCTCAATTTGGCGAGCACTTACCGCTCAGGTTTATGCTGGCGAGCCGCCAACTGTAGGGGGAAGGGAAGGCGGGGGGGGGGGGGGGGGGATTTGGGGATCGCAGGGGGGGGGGGGGGGGGGGGGGGGTTGCACCGAGTTCAGCCGTCACAAGAACTGAGGCCTTGTGCTTTTTGATGGCTGGATCACTTCCCCTGTTCTCCGTCCTACAGCTGCAGCTGTCTCTCTCGTTACGTGTGTGTGTGTGTGTGTGTGTGTGTGTGTGTGTGCGTGCATGCATGCGTGCGTGCGTGCGTGCGTGCATGTGTGTGTGTGTTATGTGTGAGTGTGCGTGCGTGCATGCATGCGTGTGTGTGCGTGTGTGTGTGTATGTGTGCGTGTGTGCGTGCGTGCGTGTGTGTGTGCGTGTGTAAGTGTGCATGCATGTGTGTGTGTGTGTGTGTGCGTGCGCGCGCGTGCGTGCGTGCGTATGTGTTATGTAAGAGTCTTCCAAGACCAGCCTGTGGAGTGCGGACTGGATAGACACCAGCTGCTCAGCTCACAGGGACGGCCAAGAGTTCAGCCCCACTTTTTTACTCTTTTTTTTTTTTCCCGTTCTTCTGTCCTTCTCATGGGCCTCCCAGCTATCTTTCCGACGCATCGTTCTCAGTTTCCCATGATTCATTACTACTGTTTATTGTTACTGCAGGCGCATGTGTCACTGACAGCCAGGGGGAGGGAAAAAAACACCAGAAACAATATCTCTCCGTTTGTTTATTCATTTGCTCTCTCTCTCTCTCTCTCTCTCACACACACACACACACACACACACACTCACTCACTCTCTCTTGCTCTCTCTCACACATACACACACACTCACTCACTCACTCACTCACTCACTCACTCACTCTCTCTCCCTCCCTCCTCCTAGGCTTGTTTTATTTACCCTTCATCCTCATTATAAATAATATATATTTTCTTTTTCTACATGGTTAAGTTTTAATGAAGTCTCTTCTTGTAATGCACTGAAGTACCTGGTACATACAGTATTGTTCTCCTGTGTGTTCGTCCCATTGTAAGTCCTGCAGCTTTTATGAATCGCCAATTGAAACAGAATGCAGAATACAGGAAGTACTTGTATTTAAAACTGAGTTAAAGCTCATTCGTGGCACTGCTAATGTATAATGTTAGATTGTTAGATATAAAAATGAATCTAACTTCGAGGGGACATTTCATCTTCTGAGGTGCTTTTGATTAGCGCAGTGTTTGTGCGCGATGAAAGGTATTTTAACATTCGGCTGATTGTGGTCTGAGGCCAGAAACTCGAAGTCACAGTTCGGATATCGTCTTTAATAAGTCCACCGTGGGTCAGTGCGGAGCGAACACACGACACAGCTCTTTCAGACCGGTGACTAAACCAGATCCTGGCCCTGTGAATGCGCTCGCCTACAGCCAGCCTGCATCATTTCAGAAGAAACCACATCCACAGGGCTGGACACTGCAGAGACACACACGTATAGCCGTCAGAACTAAATGAGTATCTCAGTCTGAAATAGACCGGAGACACTTTTGAGCTCACCAGTAAGTAGGTGAAGAGTTCATATACCATGTTAGAAAGCTTGGTGGCACATGTGGGGGGGAAAATGGCTTTTGAAGTAGAAGAACTGGGTTGACCAATGAAAGAAATGAGTCATACATTTTAAAACGTAGCACCAATGCACAGCAAAATACATAAACATAAACAACACACAAAATGTCAGCATTTATTCAGTAGTTTGTGTTTTTGTCTGCATAACAGCATACACATTTGGTCCTTGGTTTTTCAGTGCACCAAAGCTAACGGTAACGCCGTCTGCTGATTCTTGGGACTTAACTGACTTTAAGATCAGACCAGTAAAACATCATTTTCTGGTACGTACTTTACCAGCCCGATGACTGTTGGAGGAATTGTGCCACAACTGCTCAGTTGTGTCACAGATATTTCTGTCACAACGCAGTTGCTTCAAGACCGAACGTGATAATGAAGACACTGCGGCATCAGTGTTGAGCCTGTTTCTTTCTTCACAGTCTAAGCACGGTCGTCATAAGATCGAGATGCCACTCATGATATGGACACACTTATTTTACACACAGCAAATTAAAAAAATGTTTTAAAATAATCAATGGAAAACCCCACGTGTCCACAGTAGGGCACCTCGTCATTTAGTCCATTTGACTTTCTGAAGTGCGTTTTCAACACATTGCCCAACACAGGCATGTGATATGCCAAATACAGCACTGGACAGATTGCATGTGGCTCACTGAGCACGGTCCTCAACACACTGAACACTGGACACAGATTCCACGTAGCGTGCTTATTCAGAGCAACCTAATTGGTCAGTTCTCCTTTTCGGTGTGATCTAATTGGTCGGTCCCCAGGGCTGCTGTTCCGTGGCGACGTTCCGTGCCGCTCTGTCAGTCTCTCTCTCTGTTTCGCAGGCGTGAGTTATACGCACTGGCCTCCCAGCATGTGAGCGAGTGGAAACAAGGGGAGTTTTATTTGGAGCCACTGAAACGGCACCGATCTACGCGTCCAAACAAACAGATCCCCCGAGACGGGGGCGCTCTAAAAAGGGAGGACGCCCACTCAGCGCCAAAGTCCTTTCAGTGCTCTTTGGAACGACGTTAACCGTTAGCACGTTAGCGGTGTGCCCGCCAAGTCACCCGCCACCAGTCGGCTGGCTAATCCCCCTATTTGTCCCAACTGCCAAAATATTTTTAAAAGAGTAGGATAACGTGATTTCCTTTTTGACGCAATCTGCGGCGTGCTCTTGGTTTTGATGTGCTTCTGTGGAGTGCGATTCCATTGCTGGGTCTGTATGAGGCAAGGGGACCACAAATGCTAACGATGATTCGACTGAAAGCTGATTGTATTGAATGTTGGCCAGCAGCTTGGAGCAGCCATCTGTCAGTGGTGCGACAGACTGTGGTTGGATTGGCTGTGGACAGGAGATCTTGGGAAGAACACAGATGCCTTTGAGTTCGAGGTGTCCAACTTGGGGGGGAGATATGGGCAAGTTCGACAGCACCAGGACCTTTCTAGAATGGGATTGCGTCTTTACAGCGCAAATTTTAAATATATTTCATATTTAAAGACCAGTAATCATTCACATATTTTTATAGAGCTTAATATAGTTTTGAAAAAATATATATAACAATGCTCATCAATGCAGATTCAATGAAAAAGTTTTGGGAGCTGATTTTGATCAAGCAGGTTCATTTGAAACAAAATTATCAAGCAGACTCTGATTATAGATTCTGTCATTTAGAGTTCCAGTATCCTAAGAGACCCATCTGTAAATAAAATTAAGTTTATTAGCATTTACCACAGTCTTGGTTTTAATAATTGGTATGTTTTAAGTGTACTTTGAACCGTGATCTGTTTACTTCTGGAACGTAAACCGAAAGTGCACTTTAGGCACACTACCTGGGTTTAGTTCAGAGAAAGTGTACTTAAGGCAAACTTTTATGAAGTTATTTATTTAGTTTTTTGTAAGAGCAGTGTTGTACTCTGAACAAGCAAATATGTTTTCTAGATAACAATTACAGAATAGATAATATATGTTATTATAAACATGCTGAGATCAAGTCTAACATTTTTTAACTACCGAGCCTTGCCTACAGTGCATTAGTGTAAGCAACTCATACTGGACCCTTTTTATCACTCATGAATTAGTGAATTAGTGGTTTCTCCTACCCAGTTTGTGATAAGCTATCAAAACCAAATGGATGTTAATATGAAAGTACAGTATGTGACACTAAGGAAGCATATTATTGACATACCCACATACTGTGCTTGCGTGTGTGTGCGTGTGTGCATGTGTGTGTGTGTATGTGTGTGTGCGTGTAATAAAGCATTGACAAACTGTAAATTACACAAAAATGTGCTCCATTTATCTAGATTATAAATCAGCTATGATTATGGGAGAAGGCATGAAAGATTTAGTGCTGTTGTGCTTTTGCACGTTTCTGGGTGTGGCTGAATTGAAAGGGCTAGCAGGAACCGGCTGGGTGTGAAGTGGCAATTGATACCTACTGAAAATGAGCTAGAAGTGAAAAGCATGTGTGCGGATGAAGTTGTGCTGCCACTGGTTCCCAGTGTACCACATTTCTGCTTTATATATTTATTTCTTATTATTATTTTATTTTTTACGTTTGGCTTGAATTTTTGGGCACGGTTGCGTGTTCCGTTCACTGCCACGTACTAGTGATGATGTAACGGTTGCAGGTTTAAGGTGCGAAGGGGTATTTATCAATGGTCTCCATGGTTACAAAAACCCGCGGCCTTGCCCTGAAAAACCATGTTAGACGTGTCTGCTCTTCGAGCCGCGTACAGCATCGGGCTGAGCTGTTTCAATATCAGGAAGTGCTGATTGCACTTCCTGTTTGTGTGACATTCTTGTTAGGCTGCCAGTAACCAGATTCCATGCTCTGTTTTAGAAGCTATTTCCTTCGCTTGAAGTCGAGGCGTGATTTTGGGCGATGATATGGGTGCGGAAATTAGCTGCTATGATGTTTGGTTTCACTTCTTAGGGTACTTTCTGTAGGGGTAGTCTAACCTGATGTGTAGGGTCCATAGGGTACCTGACCTGCGCTGTGTAGGGGTCTACATGTAGGGTCCGTGTACCTGAGCTGTGTAGGGTCCATGTACCTGCGCTGTGTAGGGTCCATGTACCTGAGCTGTGTAGGGTCCGTGTACCTGAGCTGTGTAGGGTCTGTGTACCTGATCTGTGTAGGGTCTGTGTACCTGAGCTGTGTAGGGTCCATGTACCTGAGCTGTGTGTACTTGAGCTGTGTAGGGTCTGTGTACCTGATCTGTGTAGGGTCCATGTACCTGAGCTGTGTAGGGTCTGTGTACCTGAGCTGTGTAGGGTCCATGTACCTGAGCTGTGCTCGTGTGACTGACAGCCTTTCATATCCTGAGATCTATGTGATGCCCCTGTGTCCCACAAAAATCATACAAGTATGTAGGGCTTTTATAGGATCCCCATTAGCTGATGCAGAACATCAGCTACTCTTCCTGGGGTCCACACAAAAACATCACAACAGATAAGACACTTACAGACAAAACAACCACAAAGGGTGGGCATTCGCTCTGAAACTGATGCACATTGAGTAGAATTCAGTGCATTTCTTGCTCATAATTTTTCTATTTGGAAATAACATAGAAAACAAGTAAGGTCTTGGCTTGACCGGATTCAGGGCATGCCTATGCTTCCTCCTCCATGGCTACGATTACACTGTTATGAGAGAAAATCGGGATGTAAACTGGCTGATAAAGTTTTATTATTTTTTTGTGTATGTACTCAAGAGATCCGCCTCCCACGTCCACCATTAACACACGGTATTAAGTTCATTTTCCACTTTTTGAAAAAATGCGTCTCTCAAGACGTTACACCAAAGAATGTAAACCTAGACGAACGACCACAGATAAATCAGTGAGGGAGCACAGTGTGACCGCGTTTATATACCGAGTCATACATCATGGGATTCCTGAATAGGCTTTTGATGTATGTAACCTTAGAAACTGTATGACATCACTGGTGTAATATTTGATACAAAGCAGTAGTGGCGGCTGACCACAGTGGTAAAACACAATGGCCGTCTGTTTTATGAGTGCTTGGTGTTTGGTCCACAAATTTCTGTGATTGAGAGACCTATACAGATACAACAGTTTTCGATATTATATTAATAATATTCAGCAAAACAGTTTCACTGTGCCCAAATCATCCCGAAAGACTAACAAAATAAACTTGAAATTAATCTGCTAGTCACCCCTGTATTACCCTTCTTTTGTGCAAAATTACTCTGGTGCTATTATTAAATGAGGGAATCAGCCGTGTTAACAATTCATTAAAAAAGCATGTGGACAGTGCTCTACAGGCTACGCCACGAGACACCCCCACAGTTGATTTTTTGATATTTTGATATTTTGATGAATTGAGTCTTGGAAGAAGCTATTGAAGAGGCTATTGTAAGGAAGCATGGATGAATAAAAACTCCTGCCTCTGAACAGTTGCCTAAAACCACTTCTCCCCTCACGGTAGGTCAGAGACAGAACCCTTGTTTAATAGTAAAAACCCAGGTCTTTGCCACCATGACGAGTTTTTAATTCGATTAAGGAGGGGCAGGAGCCCTTATCTCTCCCTAAACCCATTTCATTTGATGTTGCCCAGGACCACGCCTCATCTTAATGACATCATAATTACTGTCCAACTGCCAGTCTGTTATGAGGCCGGCATATCCAAACAAACACTGGCAAGGGCTTCATAAACTAGGGATATTCTGCACACGTTTAGGCAGCTTCCTTCGAGCGTTTTCAACAGTCAGCCGATGAGACTGTTGAGGAATGAACAGGTATTTTGAACTGGGCTGTGGTCCCTCACTGGCAATGAAGTGCAAGAGCTGATAAACGTAGATTTAGTGAAACAGGACAGGAAGCAGAATGGAAGCAGGTGCGAGCTGCGTTTGAAAATGTTCACTTCCTCATTTCTGCGCACGAGAGGAGCTGTGGAGTGACCATGCCGAACCGAGCACCATTGTTTGCAGATAGTGTCGGTAAAAAACGTTGCTAATTTCAGTGAATGGAGAGTAGGGAAAATTTAATAAACAGAGAACCCTTATACTGCTCAGTTCATGAGTTGGATTGCGTGTTATTGTTCAGAATAATGAACAAACTTGTTAAAAGTCTGGGATTGCAACTGTGGTTGGAATGAAAACCAGCGTACACAGGGGGCCCCCCAAGACTGAACTTGAGAAACTGTCATGAAAAGGTCCTCATTTTGAATTACATCCTGGATTGCCTTACCAGGTACCATATCCAGTTCATTAGGAAGGAAACACCAAATATCTGACGACTACATTAACACTTACATTACATTAACACTCTGACCTCATCCATCATGATGGAACCCCACTTAGTTGTCATGGTTGCACAGTGTTTGCTGTTTGCCTCTTGTCCTAACCCTCTACTTATTTTCTGTTCTTCTTTTTTCTAGAGAACCTGAACCTGTGTACATCTTGTCAACTTGACATGAGGAAAATTATTTTGCAAATAAGATGGTGGAGAGCTTGGAACATACAATACAGGAGTTGGGAAAGATCAGTGGATGGTTCCGGAAGGTAAGATTAATATGGAAGGATACCTCAGATAGTTTCTCTGCTTGAGGTTAGTTATGAGAATTAACTAATATTTATTATGTGAGACAATTGCATTGTTCACATTTGATTTCCATGCCTTGTCTTTGATACACAGCAAATCTGTGCTAACCAGACC
This sequence comes from Anguilla japonica, assembly GCA_025169545.1. Classification (NCBI taxonomy): domain Eukaryota; kingdom Metazoa; phylum Chordata; class Actinopteri; order Anguilliformes; family Anguillidae; genus Anguilla; species Anguilla japonica. The sequence continues at coordinate 34,873,515 of CM045897.1, forward strand.
ACATGAACTTGGGCCATTGAACTTTTTTATATTACCCTTCAAGGAACAATGACCTAAAAATAAAAAAAGTTTTGGCAACAACATTCTACATTCCTTCACGGGCCTGATAAGATGAGTGGGAGATTGCAGAGGGAGGGGGATTACCCCATCTTTGAAAAACAACAGTGAGAGCCATTTTGTCATTCCTTCCCGTCAAACAGCTGTTGCCGTCCAATCAGATTTCAGATACGACTGCTTAAATCAAGCACGAAGCTCTTCTGCCTGGGAAAATAGTTTGTTTTGGTGCTCCCATTTTAATCACAGTTACAATTGTGACGGGATTGGTTTAGGTCTGATCGCTGCATTAGGAGACAATCCCCTGCTCAGCGAGCGTCAGTTTGTCATGGCAACAGTAAGCGGCGGTTCAGTTTGAGAATCGGAGCCAGATCAACCGCACTTTGAACAAGTAATAAAAAGAGGCCTTAATTATCCCTTGTCTGTCGGTTGTGCCTTGTCCAGGTGCTTTGTTTTGCATTTGCATTAATCCAAAGGCAAGCCTGCTGTACTTAGCACAACGCGTGCCAGTTCTGATTTAATAAAATACGACTGGAGCAATGACTGATTTAATGCTGGCCTGCAGGCCTCATGGATCAATCTCCCATCTAATCCAGATTTGACTGGGAGCGGGGCGATAGAATCTCATTCCATGCTAAAGCCAAAACCTGCGAGTCTTACGGGATTTAGTGTCGTCTTTTCCGGAGGATTTGGACTTTTGAGAGAAACCACCTTGTTACTCAACAGATGGTGAGTGTCCTGGAACCTCTCCCATATAGTGCGTGATCCACAATGACCCCAACTGTATCGTAATGTGTGGATCACGTGCCTCTCCGAAGTCAATATCCACACTAGTTATATTAAATAATGAAATGTGCAACTTTCTTAACGGTGTAATAGCAAGGGCTTTATTTCGAAAGCTTTTTGAATCATTAAATCTGCAACTACAATTTAGAAGTTGCGTCTTGGAATTGCGCTTCCGTTTTTCTTTAACGCATAATAGTTTTTGTTTTCGACCGTAGCTGAGAAGCGTGTGTGATTGCGCTGTGGCACTCCACGGCGACTCTGAGCCCATTCATAGGTGTGTGTGCAACAGAAGCAAGAAAATTCCTCGGTGACGCGCTACTCATTTGACAGCATTCCAGGATGTGTATGAACCTGCCGCTTGTCTGTGCGCATCGAGCCGACGGCGTTCCGGCTTCTGTTCGAAAATAACGTGTTTCTGTCCGAGATGCTGCGTGCTGGCGCGGCACAGACGCTCACTGTGTCATTCCCAATGCAGAAGACACCCCGGGCTAGACAGAAAGGAGAACTGCGCCTTACGGTACACGCAGCGTGACCTTTGAATGCATGGCATTGTTCAAATAGCTTCCTTGTTTGTCTCAGACCTACGAAATAAAAAACCCAGTATTTTCGAAACTGCGGCAGATCTACGTTGTTGCTATGACCAGACACGTTTTTCCTTGCGCACAGACAAAAAAATGTTCTTTTGGGATGATTCTTGAGGAAGCCCTGCGCGCAATGATTCGTGATAAGAATGTTTAGCATTGATGCAGAGAAATGACAAGAAAAGGAATGGCATTTAAAAGCAATGCCCAGGTTCGAGGTTCTTTTTGAGTTGAAACCAACTCAAATGTCAAGAGAAGCAATGAGACAGAAGTGAAAGGGAAGCGTCTCTTTGCTTACATTAGATTCATGGCACGGCTTTCCTGGAAGTCTGAAGAATACTGCCTCTGTTTCCAAGGTTCCCAGTCTCATAGTATTTCATTTCATAAATGTCTTCAGGGAGGATTTAACAATTTTGTAAAATGTCTGCCGAAGATGAAAAAAAACAACCATGTGTGATACCGGCTCAGTACATCCAGTCCTTTTAGAAGAGTTAGTTTCCACCTCGATAAGGTTTTTCTGAGCCTGAGTCAATAAACTAGGAAAAAAAACCTAAGATTTTAGTTATTTAAAGATCTGAATGACGGCATTCGTAGATTGCCAAGATGGCAGAATGTGGTGCACACACAGTGAGAAAATGTGGGAGTGTGTGTGTGTGTGTGCGTGCGCATGTGTGTGACAGTTCATACGTACATGGATACATGACTGACAATGTGTGCGCGTGTGAGCAAATGTACCTGCATAAGTGTACATACGTACGTGTGTGTGTGTGTGTACCTGATTAACCCCATTAGACCACCTCTCCCCCCAGGGCACCAAGACAACAGATGCCAGGTGTTTGGGTTCATCACTAATTCATATAATTTGGAGCCCCCCCCCCCTGCCCACATAGTGATGACGTGCTCATGATGGACTGCCTGCGGGGGCCTTCCCAGAAACCACTGGCTTAGGGTATGAATATTTAACACATTTTACATTTACCCTCTTTTGCCTCAGGTGTGTACTGTATGTGTGCAAACATACACACCGTTAAGGAAACCTTTGAAAAGGATAGAGGGTTTTGTGCATTTTTTTTGTGTAACACTGTAAACAAACAGTATTTCATTCTGCATACAGAAATATAAGCATGAGGTCGATTTAGTCTGTATTGAAAGCCTTGCGGCCCCCCCAGCCCATCCCTCCAGCAGCCGATCCCCCCCCACCCCACTCCCGCACTGAGAAATTTCACCCAGCAGCCCTGAACAGCCAATCAGCTGTGTGAGATGAGTACTCCTCCAGCATTATCAGCCTATCAGCTGCTTTACTGATGAGTAAACAGACAGGGATTGAATGCAATGCACATCCTGTTTCACACTAGTTTACAGTTGAGACTTAAACTTACACTTAAACCCAGATGTGGTGTGGATGCGTTTTAGGTGGAGGAGATGTGGAGCTTTTTTATACCTCTTTATTTACCATATGTGTGCTGACATATTATTGTACTGATTAACAATACAAAAGACTGAGAAATGCTAGAAGAACTGGTGTCCTGTGTTTCAGCAAATACAATAGATGTAAAAAAAGTATTGCATTTATCAGTAAAAGAATATTCTACAGTTCATGGGGGGGAGGTGTTTTGAAGAGAAAGCCCCTCATTTAGAAACATTCTCGCTTTTACTATTTTATGTTTTCTGTTCTGTAAAAAACCCTGCGTGCTAAAGGTCAGGCTTTGCTTCCTGCTGGCCGTGCAGTCCATGGTTCTCTGTGAGGATCCTCTGTTTCTGTCCACTCCTCCAGAGGACAGGGCAGTAATATCCCTCAGAAACCACACCCAAAAGGTCAGAGGTCACGAATCACATTAGGCTCTTCGCTGCTGCGGTCAGCCATCTGGCTGATGTCCCCTGTTATGCGGCCTATAAGAAACCACTGCACTCGTCCTGTCACCTCTGGGGCCAGTTCTCCGAATGTCACTTCCACCGCGATCGGGCAACACTCCTGGGACAAGAGAAAGTAGTTCTTTTTTTTTTTTTGTTTTGTTTTGTTTTTTCGAAAGTTGATCAGTATTTTCTTATTTTTATTTCCCCCTCCCCGGAGAACATTTCCTGGTTAGCACAGGAAAGATTTACAGTGGTGAATCTATGCGCTGCATGGCCTTACAATCTTATAGTTTAAGATGTTCGTATCCAGAGCAACTTCGAAAAATGGAGACCATCAGTAATATGCTATAACAAACACTTTCTTGTTTGTTGAATTGATTTACGGATGGGTTCATTGCTGTTGTTAAAAGCTGAACTAGTGTTTCCACATGTCTGTAAAGATCACTACTGGTATCAATATTATTAACTGCTGAATGAGTTAACTAGCTTTTCTTTAATAAGAATTCTATCTCTGTATTCGTTCAGAAGTTTTCAGTTGTGGTTTTGTCTGGATCCCCCTTCCTTTTGATTGTTTATTTTTATGTGCATTTATGTACGTGTCTGTGTGTGTGTGTGTGTGTGTGTGTGTGTGTGTGTGCGCGCGCGTGCGCTTGCATGCACGTGTAATTTTCAGTCAGAGGCTACTGTAAACAGTTACAATTGAAACATTTGTTTCATTCCACAGATATTGAATTACTGCCATGAAACTTGGACCTTGACATTTTAGCAGTTCTGTTTCCCATGCACAAGTCAGTGAATTGTGTGTTTGCAGATTTTTTTTTTTAAAACCAACGGAAACTAATATTTAAAGAACGAAGTAAAAAGCTGTCCTTTTAGGAATGTGTTTTTCTTTTTTTTTTAATGGCCAGCGAAGTATGTGGTTACGCAATTTTCAGGTCTTAGCAGGCTTAAGCACTTGTTTAGGAACCCAAACAGTAATGCGGTCCGCTGCTCTGCCGTCTCTGCCCGGCTACACTAATCATTAACATTCCGCAACCGTGTCCACATTCCGGAGTGGAACAGCCTCGCTGACGTTCACGCACTTCCGTGGCCTTGGAATCCCTGTCTAAAACTGCGTTCGCTTTTCCAGCACAAATTTTGGTTGCAGTACAGTTCTGTTTGGTTATGCTTTGCTTTTTTTTTTTTCAACGGGGGGGAAAAAAAAAAAAAGAATTAAGTGGAAGCAGAGGCTGCAGATTTTTTTCTTGTCTCTGAAGGTCTGAAGTGTGTGTTAAATTGCAGTCACGTTTTGCAGTTTGATTGACGTGAAAAATGGCTGGGATGAATGCGGTCGTATTCAGCCAGGCTCTGCAGAACTGGCAGCCATGAGCTGGGTGGGAGCTTTACAATGTAAAAGCATGTGATGGTAAAGTGGATAAATGACAGGTTGGAAATTGAAGAGAATTATTCAGTTCTACAGCCAGTCCCTTTTATCCCTGTGTTATTAGAGCCCTGTGCGGAGAGCTCTTATCCCTGTGTTATTAGAGCCCTGTGCTGAGAGCTCTTATCCCTGTGTTATTAGAGCCCTGTGCTGAGAGCTCTTATCCCTGTGTTATTAGAGCCCTCTGAGCACTTATCCCTGAGAGCCCTGTGCTGAGAGCTCTTATCCCTGTTTTATTATCCCTGTGCTGCTCTTATCCCTGTGTTATTAGAGCCCTGTGCTGAGAGCTCTTATCCCTGCCCTGTGCTGAGAGCTCCCTGTTTTATTATGCCCTGTGCTGAGAGCTCTTATCCCTGTGTTATTAGTGCCCTGTGCTGAGACCTCTTATCCCTGTGTTATTAGAGCCCTGTGCTGAGAGCTCTTATCCCTGTTTTATTAGTGCCCTGTGCTGAGAGCTCTTATCCCTGTGTTATTAGAGCTCTGTGCTGAGAGCTCTTATGCCTGTGTTATTAGAGCTCTGTGCTGAGAGCTCTTATCCCTGTGTTATTAGAGCTCTTTGCTGAGCTTATCCCTGTGTTTGGAGAGGCCAGTACCACTGTTGAGTCATACTGTATCACCACTGTGTGAAGGTCGTGCCTTCATTAGGACTCATTTAGTTGTGGGAGGGGCTCTTAAAGGGAACTTGCATTAGTGTAGAATGGTAAGAATCTTTCGAGAAGGAGGAAGCCTCTGTACAAGCAGGCCTCTCTGCTGCAGAAGGAACAAACAATAAATAAAAAATAGGAACCATCGCATGTGTAGCTGCAGTGATCTTCTGCACGTCCATCGCATGTCTAGCTGCAGTGGTCTTCAGCACGTCTACGCATGTCTAGCTGCAGTGATCTTCAGCACGTCCAGCGCATGTGTAGCTGCAGTGATCTTCAGCACGTCCAGCGCATGCGTAGCTGCAGTGATCTTCAGCACGTCCACCGCATGTCTAGCTGCAGTGATCTTCAGCACGTCCAGCGCATGTGTAGGTTTGCCGTGACCCGCCTGCACTGCTGCGTGGCTGCCAGGGGTTTTGCGGCTGGGTGGCATTCATGAATCACACACGTTTTCAGCCCCAGCTCTTTGTGTGAGTGAGACTGGGCAGGGGGAGTCATTCTTCTAACACCCCCACACCCACCCAACCCCCTCCTCCCCCACCCCCCGACCCACCCCGTCCACCTCCTCCAAACAACCACCCACCCCACCCCCTCCACCCACCTCCTGCCCACAACCCCGTCTCCCCCATTAGCATATCCAGGGTGGGAAAGCCGATCCCGCCATTGTCCATATGATTGGAAGACACAAAAGCCGAGGGTGACAATCGGCCAATGGGGAAACACCCTGCGACAGCTGCCGCGCTTGGCGAATGAATGCCAGATATTTCTCCTCAATACAACCCTTTGTATCTGGAATGGGGAAAGGGGGAGAGAGAGCGAGAGAGAGAGAGAGAGAGAGAGAGACAGACAGATAGAAGAGGTGAGGGCATTTCTGTGGGCTTATTTTGTGCTGGGGGAGGAGGAAGGGGCACTGGGGAAATTTATTTTTTCCCCCACCATGTCATGTCCTGCCACACAGAGCCTGTCACACAAATGTGCCCATTACTGACATCTCTATTGTGTTGGATGAAGTAACAGGGCTGCAAATAAATGTTAATGCGAGAGCCCTAGCTGCTCCATGATGGCTCAAGTCCAAGTCTATTTTTTTTTTTCCTTACTTCAGTGAACAATTAGACCCACAAAGTTCAAAAATGGCTGAAAATAAATAATGGCTGAAAGTTTAGGAGGGATAGGAGTGGTTTAAGCTACAGGCCTTGTTGCTTTGTACCATCCCACTGTTGCATTGCATGTATCATCCAAGAAAAGCATCCGGGACCAAGCTGTCTTGCGCAATTCAGAGCTGACAAAAAAAAAAACAAAAAAAAAAACAGCCTACAGACATCTATTTTAATGTGTAACATTTCACTATGTCAGAGTTCGGACGAACAGCCATATTCAAGCTGGATCAAAAATGCATGACCTCTCAGGGCCAATCACAACTCAGAATAAGTAAGGGTTGCTACCTGGGACAAACTGCACCACATCTACTGTGTAAGTCAGGTGAAGGACGTAACCTGTGTTCTGTGATCTGACCACTATATTACTGTATGTTACTATATTTATGTGCTGCTTTACTTAGTATCTTATATGGCTTTCTACTTATAAGGTGTCAAAAAGGGGATCTTATTGATGTAAAATATTTGAGAAGGAAATGTGTTTTGCTTTGCTCTGATCACATGACCACTTATTTCCGTGCATGCACTTTGTACTGTTTTTGTTGGCCAGGTTCTATAATAGTAGTTATTGTTCAAATCCGCTGACACGGCTTAGTCTTTTACCAGCAAGTGTGCTTCTATTTCTGTCGCATCAGAAGCAATCAAGAGCCTTTGATTCAAGTCTTAAATGTTTGTAGCATAGTTAACGTTTGGCAAGAAGCCAGTGACACTTGCAATAGGATATGTCCTATAGACGTGAACAAGTGACATGTGTAATTTGTTAACTTTGACACTGATTTTGCTGCTAAAGTAATGGTATGATGTTTTGTCTTGATTAAGAGGGTATAGACTAATCATCAGGTCCAGCGTAGGGTATGATCAAAGTTTTCAATGGTCGTATTGGAAATGAGACATTATACAACATGAGAAGTTTTGCGGTACGCATTGTACAGGTATCATGTGACAAGGAGCGGTTAACAATGTAAAAACGAGAGCTGCCCCTTGGGGCATTTCAAAGGATTCATTCGATAGCCTGGCATTACAGTACATTTTGTTGTGGGTGAGAATAGCAGGTCTTGGGACAGGAAGGGAAAGTCACCCGACTGGTTTGCAGAATCCCAGGGCACAGGTGAAATAATGGCTTAGCTCACAGCCTCCAGCTGCAGGCAGAGCTGGTTCTTTTCCCCTTAAATTACAGGTGGGAAATTGGGCAGTCATGCCGTACAACAGTAAATCACACTCCTGCTCCCATAGCATTAAGATAACCCTATACCTGCCTCAACTGCACACACAGTCCCCATACTACACCCTAAATCATTACCATCACCCTATACCTGCCTCAACTGCACACACAATCCCCATACTACACCCTGAATCATTACCATCACCCTATACCTGCCTCAACTGCACACACAATCCCCATACTACACCCTAAATCATTAACATGACCCTATACCTGCCTCAACTGCACACACAATTTCCAACACACCCTAAATCATTAGCATCACCCTATACCTGCCTCAACTGCACACACAATCCCCATACTACACCCTAAATCATTAACATGACCCTATACCTGCCTCAACTGCACACACAATCTCGATACTACACCCTAAATCATTACCATCACCCTATACCTGCCTCAACTGCACACATAATCCCCATACTACACCCTAAATCATTAACATGACCCTATACCTGCCTCAACTGCACACACAATCCCCATACTACACCCTAAATCATTAGCATCACCCTATACCTGCCTCAACTGCACACACAATCCCCATACTATACCCTAAATTATTACCATCACCCTGTACCTGCCTCAACTGCACACACAATCCCCATACTACACCCTAAATCATTAGCATCACCCTGTACCTGCCTCAACTGCACACACAATCCCCATACTACACACTAAATCATTACCATCACCCTATACCTGCCTCAATAGCACATGCAATCTACATAATGACATGACATGACATGACATAACATTAACATAACATCGCATTAGCATAATAACAGTATTAACATTACATAACGACGAGAACAGGCCGTCCAGCCCAGCGACGCTCGCCACTTTCCTACCACTAAAGAGTACCTTTGTGCTTTCCGTTTGCCTGCGAGAAACTAGATGGTATCTAGCCCCGTATCAAGTCTGGTCTTGAAAAGCCCCCAGCGTTTCTGCCTCTACAACATGACCCAGACGAGCTATACCTGGTGCATTCCTGACCCTATAGCACTTTAAACCTTCCCCTAAAGCACAGGCAACACCTCGTACCACCTCCTGTATCGCTGACCAGTCGGATCTGTTATCTGGACCCGTTCAGCGCAGTTGGTGCAACAGTTTGAGAATGACACGCAGTGTAATGATATTATTTTTACACTTAACGGTTAGTTTCTTAACAGTCGATGACTGCTGAGGGTCGTAACGCTTGAATAAATGCGTGTGGTGTGGCCGCTCCACAGTTTTTTTTCGAAAGCACACAGTTCCAAAAAAAAAGGGGGGGGAGTCTGGAGGTGTCTTCCACAGTAAAGTGTACTGTGGAGCACAAGGGGTGTGTGGGGTGTGCGTGAGCGAGACAGTACTTGACCATATTAGGATGTGAAAGTATGTGCTCTTTTCTGCGTAGGAATTCACCATTTCCCCAAAATCTCAGTAAAACACCAGTAACTCACTTGCCCTCTGAGAGAGATACAGAGAGAGGGAGTGAGAGAGAGGGAGGGAGAGACAGAGAGGGAGAGAGAGAGACAGAGAGGGAGTGAGAGGGAGTGAGTGAGAGAGAGAGAGGGGGGAGAGAGACGGAGAGACAGAAAGAGAGGGAGTGAGAGAGAGAGACAGAAAGAGAGGGAGTGAGAGAGAGAGAGACAGAAAGAGGGAGTGAGTGAGAGAGGGGGGAGTGAGAGAGAGAGACAGATGGAGAGACAGAGAAAGAGGGAGTGGGTGAGTGAGTGAGAGAGAGAGAGAGAGCGAGAGAGATAACAGGCAGGGACACATACAGTACGCATGCGTTTTTAATGGTTGCTAATGTGGTTGTGAGGCAGGAGGAGTGATGAAGGCCTGTAAGCCAGGCTGTGGGGCAAAACACACACACATCATTACCGCTGACAGCTGAGCAGATTGACATGCTGTACATTTTGTGCACGTGTGCTGCACGTTTTAACTGTGTAAGTGTGAACCTGGTCACTTTCCAAGATTCAAAAAGGGGGTGCAGGATGCGTAACGATAGACCCGCAGCGTCGATCGCAATCTGACAAGATTTATTCGTGAGATTTGCAGAGCCTGTCTGAACACACAGCAGCCTGACGCTAGCAGCGTTTGGAACGTGCGCTGGTGTCTTCCCAATACGAAGGCAGCAGGCTAGACTGGCATCCGTTTGACATTTGGAAAGACAGCGACGGCTCTCTGGGAGACTGGAGTACCTTGTGCTGCCGACGGCGTGGGCGTTGGCCATGGTGCGATAGGTAGCCTGAAGGCACGGAAAGGAGGGAGGAATGGGGGTGGTTACTGGAGGGGGGGGGGTGTGGGTGGGGGGGGGTGGGGGGTAATTTGGGAAAAGCGGGCTCCCTTGGGGGGTGTCCCCTCAGGATGGGAATGGGGGTGGTGAGGGCGGGGGGGTCGACACCTGAGACATCTCTAACCTCTGACAGAATAAAATAGGAGGCATGAAAAAAACGTTACTAAAGATGTTGCGGTGTAAATATTAACATTACGAAGGTGCTCGTTCTCTTCTGTGTCGTTATCTGGGAGCGGGTACGTTTCCTGTCCCGTTGCACGTGATCTGAGGCTGGCTCTGTAATGCCAGAACGCTGCAGAGCACCAGCAGGCACACAGACAGTGCTGGCAGAGCAGAGCAGAGCAGAGCAGAGCAGAGCAGAGCAGGGCAGAGCAGGGCAGGGCAGAGCAGAGCCGGTGGGGGGTTTATACAGGAAATTGAGTGGTTAGACATCCGATTCGCTACCATAATAGCCCAGAGACTTTGAACCGGCTAACGTGGAACAGTGCTGTTGCTTCCTTTTTAATATACTAGCAATTCACGTTATGCTTTTTTAATTAAATCGGCGCATATACAGTACATCATGTTATGGTGGTGGTGTTTGTCCTGTTCCATATAATTTATATTTCCCCTTTTTTTTTTTTTTTTTTTTTTTTTTTAAACTCTCAAGCGAACTGCATTGTGGGACAGGGCAGCATACAGTTTGTCAAAGAGAGTTCCGTGCCAGCTAGACGAGAGCAGTAGGCTGTCTGCAGCCGGTGAACTTGGAGCAGACCAGCCAAACACAGCCTTTGTGCTCGGTCTGGGGGGGGGGGGGGGGGGGGGGGGGGGTCGGGGCAGGGGGGTGTGGTTGGGGGGGGGTGGGGGGGTCCTGTGTGATTATTAACCGGCACGGTGATCTCACCGGCCTAGAATGTGAGCAGGTTGGCTCCGTGACTAAATAAGTGCATGAGCTGTAAGGTGGGCTCTTCAGCAGAGGGCACTTAGCTACCAGATCAGTGCTGTCTTACACAAAAATGGTGATGGGGAAAAAAAAGCTTTATTTATTAATTTTTTTCTTTGAACTCGCCTTCTCCGCCTCACCTACACCACGTCCTTTTGTTCTTGAATTTCAGTCTGGTTAATCCCTGCAATAAGGCCCCTCTGACCCCCCACAAACCGGGTTTTCTTTGCTTCGGCCCCCGTGGGGATTTTTTTCTCGCTCCGCTTGTGTAAACGTGAAGCGCTATCGACGCGAGAAACGAGCATCATGGTCGCCGCGTGCGTTTCGCGGCAAAAAAAAGAAACCGCTACAGCAGCCTGGTTTGAAACGAAGTGAAATTATTCGCGCGCGTCGGATGGGTTTTCCCCCCTTATCGATTTCGACAAGCGCGCTCCGCGGGCCCTCTCCGCTGGTCTGAGGTTCGCAGGCGCGAGTGGCCCCAGCCGCCTGCCTGTTTTTTTTTTAAAAAAAAGGCGGTTGGTGGAGGACTTCCTGTCGCCGCCACTGAGACAGACGGTTCAGCCGCGTTCCCCTGCTGGTTCTCAGGGGCCCGAATTACCCTCGGGCTTCGCTTGGAATCCTGGGAAACGGCCCGTGTGTTTGTGTGTGTGTGACTCAGAGCGCCGTCCCAGGATGAGGGGCAGGAAGTGTGAATGCCTGTGATACGGGCGCTGTTTTTGAAGTCCAGGCTATTATTTGTTGAAAGCGCAATAACAACGCCAGAGCTGTTGTACCTGTTGTTGGACTTTTTTTTTTCTTTTTTTTCCTGTTTCCTGCTATTTTTTGTCGTCTAATTTTGAATGTTTTATTTTTACGTTTTTTTTTAGTTGCGTGTTTTCTACACAGTCGGTGGTTCATTGTCGTTGTTAATGTTTCCCCAGCGCACAAGACGCGTATAAATTGCGCACTTGCGGGTCAAAATGAATGGTGGTAATTAGCTAATTGCACAGCGCAGCCAAACAGAGCTTATGTTAAGTGGCATAATGCACACAGACAGAGCCTAAGACAAAGGAGACACATTTCATAAACCCAAGTCGATGCAATACTTCACTGCAATCTGTGGAGGGCTCAAACCCTGAAAGCAGCCTAGTCAAATGATCAAATCCTTGACAACACCTACGGTACTGCAATCTTTCCACAAGGATAATTCGGGCTTTTGTTGCCCAATTGTTTTGGCTGAATTGTGCAGAATTATGTAATGGAAGGCTGTGAGCCAGACAACAGCCATCAGGCCAAAAAAAAGAGGCTGTAGCGTTGCTCAGCGGAGTGAATGTGGATGGTATGAGCTGATTTTGCCATCCTTGTTGCTGCGTATGGTGTGCCTGCTCCCTAAAATATTATTCATTTGAAAACAGCAGGCACTGCTGCGATGTGGTCTGTAATGTGTCTGTGGTTCTGTGTACCCTTGGAACAGTACACTGGAAGTGTGTAGATTTTAAGGGACAGCACTTTTTTTCTGCAGAGTCGTATGCCAGTGTAGCTATGAATAGCACCGGCTGAGCTAACACACGAAACGTTCTCACAATGTCACTGGAACGTTTTGTCAGCGTTTGTCAGCATTGCCGCGTACTTTGCAGAAACGCATCTGCGAACTTTTTCAGGTTTAGCCCGGGGTGCAGCAACGAGCGGCACAGAGCTGTGTCAGACCGGGACAGGAAGTGTGCTGATAACCAACCTCCAGGTCTCCTCTTGTCGCATCACATCCTGTCTGTCTGCCTCGGGCCCTCAGTGGTCTTCGTGCGAGTGAAAGTTGACAGGGACGCGTTCTTTTTTTAGCTTTTCGTACAAGTGTTGCTGACTCAACCGATTTCCTCATCTGAGACCTTTTTCTCTGCCTCATATTCGGGCCGGGCTGTTAAAAAATATATATATATACACTTCACAGATCTGTGACTGCTGTGGTTCGGCCATTCCAACTGTAGACAAAAGGGTCCTTGGTTTTGAGGTGTCACATAGCCCTGCCCTGCCATTCTGAAAAGGACGCTACAGGTGTTATTAGCTGCACCGTAGTTGAAATCGTGCAGCAACCGCAAACGTATGTTTTCTGTCATCTCCATGAAGCATTTTCCTTTACAATTTTTTTGACATTGTTAAAGATCAGATAAATTCGATCAGATAGAGCGATTCCCCTACAAACCCCTTCCTGTATTTTCAAGCGGACTTTGGAAACAGTGGAGACCGCAATGCTCAGAGTTGGGGCGCGGTATGCGTTGGTTGGAACAGCGAATGGAACTTTGGGTTGACGTGATGTGATGTCACAAAGGAGACCTGAAGGCTGGTTATCAGCACGTTTGATGAACATGTCAGTCAGGTGGTTTGTGGGATTTTTTTTTTGTCAGACTTGCCAGCGGCTTGTTTAAGTGCTTCTTCAGGGCAACACGGCGTATCTACTGTGGGGTTCATGCTCGACGGACCTTCCTTTGCTGTCCGGGCCTTGTGAGCCAGAAATCCCCCCCCCCCCCCCCCCACACCCCCGCCCCCACACCACCCAGCCCTTTCCGCTGTCCGCTCTGTGACTTAGCGGCTGATGACTCACCGTGTCAAACGGCTCATTGCCGGTATTGGCTGAACGTCGCTCCCCATCCCTCTGTGCGCCGCTCTCTGCAGTATGGATTTTCCACACGCTGCATTAGCTGCACCGCGGGCGCCGGGCGGGCGATGAGCTGGGGAGGGGCGGCGACGGCGTGACTCTCGTCTCATTTTGGGCCCTCAGAATTGCAGAAACGGGGCGGGTCCGTGTCACGCTGTGCACGCGCCTCGCGTTTGGGCTCTCTCGCACCCCCCTGCCCCCCCCGCCCCCCCCCCCCCCCGATGAGGCTGTGGGACTGCAGCGCTGCCGCGGCGTGTGTGTGAGAGTGAGGTGTGTGTAACTGCGCCCCCCCCCCCCCCCCCTTCCCCGGGGCGTGTCAGACTGCGGTGAGGAAGTGGTCGCAGGCAGAAGTTGATTTTTTGCTCTGAATAAAAACAAGACTGAAGCGCTGCAAACTGGGTGTTTCAGTTCATTCCTCGTCGAGAAAAATACTGAGCAGATTTGATGATATGCAAATATAAACCCGCCTTTCTCTCTCTCTCTCTCTCTCTCTCTCTCTCTCTCTTATTCTCTCTTTGTGTCTGTCAGTTTATCTCTATATAATTGTGTGTGCGTGAGTGTGAGAGGGAGTTGTGCGTGTGTGAATGTCAGAGTGTATGTGTGTGTGTGTGTGTGTGTAAGTGTATGTGCATGTGTGTGGTGTCTGTGTGTCTAAGTGTGAGATCGAGTGTTTTTTTGTGTGTGTGTGTGTGGGCGGAGTGTGTGAGTCCGTGTCTGTGTGTGTAAGTGTGAGATTGAGCGTGCGTGACTGTGTGTGTGTGTCTGTGTGTGTGTGTCCAGATGGAATGCCCACACCATCCCGCAGCCCAAGATGGAGGAGTAGACAGGAGAGCAGAAACAGCTTATAGCCGCTGACAGGCGCTCAGCCTGCGTGCTGAGACAGGTTCTTACGCGTCGATGTCCGAGGCGTTCCTCAGAGACCTCTTACTGCTGGCTGCTGGGAGCTAAAATGGAGCTCTCCAAAAATTCTTTACAGAACAGGTCTCCAAAAAAAAAAAGTAGATATTCATGGCACCTGCAAATGCAGTCTGAAGATAATAATGCATACATGTATACATCATCGGGTATTATTTGGAGGCGGGGGGGGGGGGGGGGTGGGGTAGGGTGCGAATAATTTGAGCTATAATCATCGTGTAAATTTGACTGATGTGTTTTATTTTTGCCACCTGGCCACACTCGGGGCGAGGGAGGCAAAGAGAGAGGTGTGAGATGAACTGGGAGGGTGCTGTTCTAGCTGCTCCTTGCACACCGCGAGGCAAGATGAGATAGCTGGGGTCTGTGCAAGCTGCTCACTGCAGTCTCTGGTTTACAAATCATCTTGTGCAGCTAGGATGCAAAGCCTGATAGTAATGAAATGTTTATCTTTTTCTCCCCCAGTGGCTTAGTTGGAGCTTTGCTGGGTAATGTGCAGAGCAGTGGGCTGCGGGGTAATGTGCAGAGTATTGGGCTGCTGGGTAATGTGCAGAGCAGTCGGCTGTAGAGCTAGGCCACACTCAGAGAACATCTCCCTGGGGACTTCCCCACCCCCCTCTGCAGCACCTGCGAAAAATACTGAACATGCTCTGTGTGTGTGTGTGTGTGTGTGTGTGTGTGTGTGTGTGTGCACGCGGGTCCGTGCTCGTCTGTCTGTGTGTGTGTGTGTGTGTTACTTTACATTACAGGCATTTGGCAGACGCTCTTATCCAGAGCGACTTACACAACTTTATATAGAGCATTTACGTTGCATCCATTTATACAGATGGAAATATACTAAATTAATGCAGGTTAAGTACCTTGCTCAAAGAATCAAACCTATGACCTTTCGGTTACAAGCCCAGTTCCTTTCCCACTATGCTACACTGCCGCATGTTTGTGCATGTGTGTGGGTGTCTGTGTGTGCGTGTGCTTGTGTGTGTATGTGTGTGTGTGCGTGTTTTTGTGTGCTTGTGTGCGTGTGCTTGTGTGTGTGTGTGTGGCGTTTTTGTGTGCTTATGTGCGCGTGTGCGTGTGATTGTGTGTGTATGTCTGTGTGTGTGTGTGCGTGTTTTTGTGTGCTTGTGTGTGTGTGTGTGTTTTTGTGTGCTTTGTGTGTGCGTGTGCTTCTGTGTGTATGTGTGTGTGTGCGCGCGTGTTTTTGTGTGCACGTGTGCGGGTGTGCGTGTGCTTGTGTGTGTATGTGTGTGTGCGCGCGTGTTTTTGTGTGCGCGTGTGCGTGTGTGCGTGTGCTTGTGTGTGTATGTGTGTGCGCGCGTGTGTTTGTGTGCTTGTGTGTGCGTGTGTGCATGCGTCTGTGTAATAACACAGGGCTCTGTACGGTTGGACCTCTGGCTGTTTTTCTGCTCTGTTTCCGTCCCTTGGCGCTGCACTGTTTCCTCCTGAGAGCTGCTCTGGGAAGCTGACCCATCTGAATCCGCCTTCAACTTCACTTCACATCCATGACCTCTGACCTCCTTGGGGATGTGCAATGCACGCTGGGTAATTTAGCATCTAGGTTGACCTGATCAGTTCCTTTTTTGGATGATGAATGCATAGTCATGTGAAACTCTCTATATACAAAAATCTGTGTGTGGTGTGTGTGTGTGTATATGTGTGTGCGTGGGTGTGTGTGTGTTTCTGTGCATCTGTGTGCATGTCTGTGTGCTCTCAGTAGGGAAGTGAGACAGGTAACAGGATGTTTCTGCCTCTGGGATAAATCCACACCTTCCACATTAACAAAACCTGTTGCATGTTCTTATTGTATTGCTGCTTTGCAGAAGATCACATCCTCTACACAGCCATCAAAACACTCAGTGTAGCGCTCGGTGTAGCGCTCAGTATAGCACTCAGTATAGCGCTCAGTATAGCGCACAGTGTAGCGCTCAGTATAGCGCACAGTGTAGCGCTCAGTATAGCGCACAGTGTAGCGCTCAGTGTACAGTGTAGCGCTCAGTTTAGCGCTCAGTGTAGCGCCTAGTATAGCGCACAATGTAGCGCTCAGTATAGTGTACAGTGTAGTGCTCAGTGTAGCGCTCAGTATAGCGCACAGTGTACAGTGTAGCGCTCAGTATAGTGCTCAGTGTAGCGCTCAGTATAGCGCTCAGTATAGCGCACAGTGTACAGTGTAGCGCTCAGTATAGCGCTCAGTATAGCGCACAGTGTAGCGCTCAGTATAGCGCTCAGTGTACAGTGTAGCGCTCAGTTTAGCGCTCAGTGTAGCGCCTAGTATAGCGCACAATGTAGCGCTCAGTATAGTGTACAGTGTAGTGCTCAGTGTAGCGCTCAGTATAGCGCACAGTGTACAGTGTAGCGCTCAGTATAGTGCTCAGTGTAGCGCTCAGTATAGCGCTCAGTATAGCGCTCAGTGTAGCGCTCAGTATAGTGTACAGTGTAGTGCTCAGTGTAGCGCTCAGTATAGCGCACAGTGTACAGTGTAGCGCTCAGTATAGTGCTCAGTGTACAGTGTAGCGCTCAGTGTAGCGCTCAGTATAGCGCACAGTGTACAGTGTAGCGCTCAGTTTAGCGCTTGGTGTAGCACTCAGTATAGCGCTCAGTGTAGCGCTCAGTTTAGCACTTGGTGTAGCACTCAGTGAAGTGCTCAGTATAGCGCTCAGTATAGCGCACAGTGTAGCGCTCAGTGTAGCGCTCAGTATAGCGCTCAGTGTAGCGCTCAGTATAGTGTACAGTGTAGTGCTCAGTATAGCACTCAGTATAGCGCACAGTGTAGTGCTCAGTGTACAGTGTAGCGCTCAGTATAGCGCTCAGTATAGCGCACAGTGTAGCGCTCAGTATAGCTCTCAGTGTACAGTGTAGCGCTCAGTATAGCGCTCAGTGTACAGTGTAGCGCTCAGTATACAGTGTAGCGCTCAGTATAGTGCTCAGTGTAGCGCTCAGTATAGCGCTCAGTGTACAGTGTAGCGCTCAGTATAGCTCTCAGTGTACAGTGTAGCGCTCAGTATAGCAGTGTACAGTGTAGCGCTCAGTGTAGCGCTCAGTGTACAGTGTAGCGCTCAGTATAGCTCTCAGTGTACAGTGTAGCGCTCAGTTTAGCGCTCAGTGTACAGTGTAGCGCTCAGTATAGCTCTCAGTGTACAGTGTAGCGCTCAGTATAGCGCACAGTGTAGCGCTCAGTGTAGCTCTCAGTGTACAGTGTAGTGCTCAGTATAGCTCTCAGTGTACAGTGTAGCGCTCAGTTTAGTGCTTGGTGTAGCACTCAGTGAAGCGCTCAGTGTAGTATTATGCAAACATTATGTTGACTCTAGTTTTCCTTCTCCATTGTGAAATTAAACAGGAAATAAAAGGAGGTAGTTCTCCCTTAGACTCATTCAGACACTAATTCTGAGTGTGTATCCACACAAAAAAAAATCATTATGGCAGTTATAGTTCAACAAAAGGTTACATTGATGATTTTAAAAAATATGATTAAATATTTCTGTTGCACAACACACTTAATGCAGCGCTTTGTTTCTTTTGGGCTTTCGTCCTCTGTGACAGGTATACAGGAGACTTGAGCCTGAGCTTTGAAGCTTGGACTTGATTTTACTTGTTATATCGGAGTAGTTTATCTGCCCTGATTAACGTCTTTTCTGCCTGAGAGAATGGGAATGTGGGATCATGCGAAGATCACTCACTGTGACCCCCTTTCACAATAACAACACCGAACAGGACAGAATATCCCTGCCTCCAGGAAGGAGGCTATCAGCAGAATCCCATCTTTCACGCTTGCGTGAGAGAAGATTCAGTTGGAGAGAATGCGTGGTGGGGAGAGACTGTTATGAACCCTGACCTCTGAACTCTGGCCTGGTAAATTAGTCAGAACTGGAAGTAATACTTTTAGCTGCGCAATCTCATTAACGCGAAGGTGTGAGCAAAAGGTTTAAAACTGTAGCAATCTGACTGCTTTGCCAGATTATTTTAGAAAAGAGTACTGTATAGTGGGTGGAGCCTGTAGCCTGGCAGGGTGGCGTATAGTGGGCGGAGCCTGTAGCCTGGCAGGGTGGCGTATAGTGGGCGGAGCCTGTAGGGTGGCGTATAGGGACGGAGCGTAGCCTATAGTGGGTGGAGCCTGTAGCCTGTAGCCTGGCAGGGGGGTTGTATAGTGGGCGGAGCCTGTAGCCTGGCAGGATGGTGTATATTTGGCGGTTGATTGAGTGGCCTGGGATCCGTGTCTCCTCGCTCTGTAGTGACCCTAGCCGGCTGATCGGTTGCCCGTGGTCAGGCTGCTCGCTAACGCCGCGTGTAAAATGGCTTCCTCATATCTGCGCGAGCTCGCGGGCTGCCGTGTGACGAGGAGCCGCTTTCTCCCACGATGGCAGCAGAGATTGCGGCGCCTGAGCAGGGGGTGTAGTCTATACCGCTGGCCAGTACAAACTGGAGAGAAAGTGGGAGGGAAAAAGCATTTAAAAAACAACCAAAAAAAAAGTGTGTACTTGACGCGATGCCTTGCACATGTACACAAATGCGGTGCTCCTGTGGTGAGTTAAGCACAATTCCTCAAGGCGTGGTCGTGGAAATCTGAATTGTCTTTTTTTTTTTCATTTCGCATTTCAGAAGCCGAACTGTGGGCTGCCCTCGTGGAGTCTCATTGAGCAAAATAGTATCAAACATACAGGTTCAGCCAGGTTCTTTTTCATTTATATATACTGTACAGTACCTCTTGTCAGATTACATATATTCACATGATGAACGTACAACTATCAGGTTATCAGCAAAGCCATTACCAAATCGGCCCATTTAACTCAATTTACCAGTGAGTTAGTGCTCTGTATTCAAGTCTTTTAGGAAGCTTCTGCTCCACACATGCACGTACATACTCAGCTCTCACATAGAGTTCTCTTTATTTCTCCAAACATTGGGAATGCAGTACAGGGGTTACAAGACCTTATGTTGCGCTCCTTTTTTTTGTTTTATTAAATTCTTTTTGCCAGCGGATATTGCGCATTGATCAATATTGCGGCTATGGTTACCGTTAAGGCCGGCACTATCGAGCAGTAAGAATGCGGAACGCGCTGAGGAGTTCCGGAGCCTCCGTGTCCGGAGAATTCCGTCTGCTCCCGGCCGCACGGCACGCGGTGGTGGAGCGCGGGGGGGGCGGGGTGGGGGGGGGGCGTAAGCGAAAGCGCTGCGCGAGACTGATAATCTTCTCCTGTGGGAAACAGGTACGCTGAATGAGAACGGTCACAATGAGAACAATCAGCAAGGGTAGTCGTTTAAAGAGCGGGTGTACACACATATTTAGCTGTGCCCATTATGGTAGTAAATTGCTCCTGGACACGCCCTGCCGGTTGTGTTATACCCAGCAGAGGACTTTTAACCCCTGCGGTGCTGGTGAGGCTTTCGTTCGGCGGTCTCATCCCTTGGGTCGGCTCGTCTGCTCGGATTGCGTGTCGCAGTGGAGCCAGGGCCTGCTGCAGTCGCTGCGCAGCTGTAGTAACTGCGGCCTGCGCTGTCTGGCTGCGGTTAGCATGGGACTCTGGCAGAACTGTGCCATAGAAATAATAATGTGTTGGTTCAGTTTATAATGGTGGAAACGGACGCCGCTGCCTGTGTGTGTAGCAGGTGTAGCAACATGGTGGCTGCAGGCTGCAGGCCGGGGGGCAGATTCATTTGTATTGAGAGTATTCAGACTGTCTGCACGCAAAAATGGAGATACTCAGTACATGCACACACACTCACGCATGCATGTACATACACGCTTACACAGACACACACACACACACACGCACGCATGCATGTACATACACGCTTACACAGACACACACACACACACACGCACGCATGCATGTACATACACGCTTACACAGACACACACACACACTCACGCATGCATGTACATACACGCTTACACAGACACACACACACACTCACGCATGCATGTACATACACGCTTACACAGACACACACACACACTCACGCATGCATGTACATACACGCTTACACAGACACACACACACTCACACATGCATGTACATACACGCTTACACAGACACACACACACACTCACGCATGCATGTACATACACGCTTACACAGACACACACACACTCACGCATACATGTACATACACGCTTACACAGACACACACACACACTCACGCATGCATGTACATACACGCTTACACAGACAAACTCGCTCTCATACCCACACACACATGCTCATACACACTCACTACATACACATACACACACACACACACACACACACACACACACACACACACTCTCTCTCACACACACACACACACACACTATCTCTCTCACACACACGCACACTTACACTCTCTCACACACACACACACACACACACACCCATACTCATACTCTCTCTCTCACACACACACACACACACACTCATACTCATACTCATACTCTCTCTCTCACACACACACACACACACTCATACTCATACTCTCTCTCTCACACACACACACACACACACACCCATACTCACACTCTCTCTCACACACACACACACACACACACACACCCATACTCACACTCTCTCTCACACACACACACACACACACACACACACCCATACTCATACTCATACTCTCTCACACACACACACACACACACACCCGTACTCATACTCTCTCTCTCTCACACACACACACACACACACACACCCATACTCACACTCTCTCTCACACGCACACACACACACACACCCATACTCACACTCTCTCTCTCACACACACACACACACACACCCATACTCACACTCTCTCTCACACACACACACACACACACAGCAATGCCCCGCTTTCATCATCTGTTGTGTAATTTCCTTTGGGCGTGGACACTTCTCTGAATGCGGGTGACACCATGAATCAGAATGAATGCATGAATGTGTACTGCAGCCCCATATGCCACCATCCGTTTCACTTACCACATACCTGCAGGCTCACACTGAAGGGCCACACTGCAGGCTCACACTGCAGGGTCACACTGAAGGGCCACACTGCAGGCTCACACTGAAGGGCCACACTGCAGGCTCACACTGCAGGGCCACACTGAAGGGCCACACTGCAGGGTCACACTGCAGGGCCACACTGCAGGCTCACACTGAAGGGCCACACTGCAGGGTCACACTGAAGGGCCACACTGCAGGGTCACACTGAAGGGCCACACTGCAGGCTCACACTGAAGGGCCACACTGCAGGGTCACACTGAAGGGCCACACTGAAGGGCCACACTGCAGGGTCACACTGCAGGGCCACACTGCAGGCTCACACTGAAGGGCCACACTGCAGGCTCACACTGAAGGGCCACTCTGCCGGCTCACACTGAAGGGCCACACTGCCGGCTCACACTGAAGGGCCACACTGCCGGCTCACACTGAAGGGCCACACTGCAGGCTCACACTGAAGGGCCACACTGCCATCCTGAAATACTGCAACTTAGGAAAATACTGAGATTGAAACTGATGATACCACCTTGGTCATGAGTCTCTCTCTCCCCCCTCTCTCTGTCTCACTCACTCCCTCTTTCTGTCTCTGTCTCTGTCTCTCTCTCTCTCTCTCTCTCTCTCTCTCTCTCTCTCTGTCTCACTCGCTCCCTCTTTCTGTCTCTCTCTCGCTTACGCTGCAGAGATGGTCCGGTATCTCAGACAGTAATCGTCCCTGTCCAGACAGTGTATCTTTCTGAGATAATGGAGCGCAGCAGGTCAATAGGCATGCATAATGCATGGATGAGGAAGTGGGGTCCATGTGCTGCTGAGAACTCGCAGAGGAAGGAAGGCAGTTAACGTCTCGAGAACAGACCCTGCGGGGAGAACTCCTCCCACGCCGGCAGCGGCTGCGAGCGACATTGGCATTGGAGGCTGCTTCTGACTACTGTCACATGACGCTAGTTAACCCAAACCAGAAACGAAACTTCTGCAAACTGATTCAGTGGCCGTTGTTATCGCCACAAAGAAGAGGTGAATCCGGCACCCTGTTGCCTACTAAATGTGTAACCGTATAACTGAATTTTTTTTTTTACAGCAGTAAACTATTTTAACTTCTTAACTGCCGGATGTTCATGAATGCAACGTACGATCGAAACAGTGCGGCGTATTTCAATACTTCTAGATTTAGGAGGGCAAAAGTCAATTTCCTGCGACAAAAAAAGAAAAGATTATGTGAAGTTCAGCCCCTCGGTATATACGGGTGACGTGGTGACTCTGTTTGCTAAAGCAGAGGCCTGAAGCTCCCCTCTCCCCACCGCAGAGTCAAGCCACAACATGCATGCCCCGTGCTAGGCAATCACCAGGAAGCCAACACTTTTACTCCGCAGAATACCACACATACAGCAACCTGATAGGTCCCAGTGCCAGAGGTGGAAAATCCAGGTTCAGGAAGTAAACCTTCTCTGCAGCATTTATTTATTTCCACCCCCCTGAGTCAGCTGGATTTGCTAGGTAGCACAGTTCTTCAGTCAGGTGATAGAGCTAATTAGTGAAATTAATGGCTGAGTTCATGGGTGGAAGGAACGCATGGCAGGATTTTACTTTCTGACCCCTGGATTTTTCCACCCACAAGGGGGGAAGTAAGCCGGCACATCATACTGGGGGATTCACGAAAAACGTTTCAGTAGAATGCATGCAGTATTGCTTTACTGCAGCAAGGAACTGCCCAGAATTGAAAATATGGCCCTCCGGCCATGGGTTGTGAACCCTGACCCCCCCCCCCCCCCCCCCTCCTGCCCCCTGCCCCTCCCCCCCCCCCCTTCCCCGCCCCCTGGTCTGTCCAGGTTCGCTCTGACTCTGCAGATTCTCCGGTCTGCGGGAGAGCTAATGGGCTGTACTCAGCTGGGTCCGCCAGTCGGGCTGCGTGAGTAAGTAATGCCGGGCACTGGAGGGACCGCGATCATCGAGACGCCCCCCTCTCGCTCTGAACAAAAGCAGCTCCTGCAGTATTCATGACGAGAGACGGGTGGGACCAGGCTCAGTCCAGGCTTTGCTGTACGTGGTGGGGCAGGGTGGCAGGGGGGTGGGGGGGGGGGGGGGGGGGATAGGTGAAGGGGTTGCGCAGATTTCAGAATCTCCAGAGCCTCAGGTCTGGACCACACTTACTGATCCCATCACTGGCTGGTCTAGAGACTCCATGCATGTCACCTGGCAACAGAAACCACTGTGACATCACTTGCTGGTCCAGAGGCTGTCTTAGTGCTGTCACTCTCTGTCACCTGGCAACAGAAACCACTGTGACATCACTTGATCAGAACTACAGTGCAGTGGGCAAAGAGATTCAGGTCATACATTTTATCGTGATTGGACTTCAAAATGAACAGTCTGTCATTACCCCATTTATGATTTATAGCAGTTACAACCCCCTTTAAGCACACATAGGACCAGGCTAAAATAATATGTACAGTTATTTAAATCTTTTAATTTACAGTACCATCATATTTATATAAACAAAAATAAAGCATACACATTTTTTTTTTTTTTTAAATGAAAGTGCTACCTTGGTGCAGGATCAGACAATTTTAGATAGTATGTCATTATGACAGTTCAGTTTGTGATTGCTTACTCTCCTGATTTTTTTTCCCCCCCAGTTGCTATGACAATGCCGTCACATCTAATATGTCTTGTGAAGAGACCAGAGGAAAAAAAGAACCAGGCCACGAATCAGCATCGCTGACTGTGACTACTCCTTTCTTCGTAAATAAACAGGTCGTCTCTATTAAAGAGCCGTGGCCTAGCGCCTGAACGTCAGTTTGTAGCCACAAATATAACTGTCCTTGACCCTGCCGGCTTACTGAAGTCTCTTTCTATGAGCGATAAAAGAGACCATTTTACTGTGTACTGCGTGTCTTCTGAAAGTATGGACTTCCCGTTTGCCTGGATGCGGGACGAGGCCGCTGGCACCCAGCGTCAGCCGCTTAGCGCCGGTGAGAGCCTCTGACCGGCTCGGCCCGCCGCCTCCCTCTCTGTGCGTGCCGTGGCCAAGGTCGCAGCTGACGCTGCAGAGGTCGTTCACGGGCGGCACCCTGCAGCGCTGCCGGCCTGACCTCACCGCCGAGCGAGAGAGAGAGGCGGGGAGGCCGCGTCAACAGCCAATCCCGCTCGGGCCCTGCCGCAACGCTCGTCCTCGCCGCGTCCGCGCTGCTGTTCTGCGGCCGTGACATCGCACCGGGCGGCTGTGATGTCATGCGGCGCGTTACAGTCAACCTGGGCCGGAGAGAAGAGAAGAGAGGAGGGGGGCGCTTCACTCCTGAGTGAACGATGCTGCTTCCACTTTCCCCTCCATTCGACCGAGTCCTGACCAGCATTACGTCACCTCTGGACACACGCCGACCGGTCCGCACTTTCACACAGGAGTCATTATACGCGATGCCAACGCACTCCGCCGATAAGCAGACGCGGCACTGACACAATGCTGGGATTGACCACGAGAAGGCAACACTGACATCGTGATCGCTAGGGGCAACAGAGACCACTGTCGCTACGCAGCACTAAAAGACTATTGACTGCATGCAAAACTGGCGACACCAATTGCTATATTAATATTTATATATATATATATATCTTACAGGAAAACTGATTATTATGCACAACACTGACACAAGCAGATTACTACGCACACTACTGATGCGTGATGATCGCACAGAACAGCGGTCACTGGACAGGCCTGGTCCCAGAACGTTCTGGAACAGGAAGAGATCAACGCAGGTTCCCACACAATGCTCCTCCTGTGTTTATCTCCCTCCCCTCTGCCATTAAGATCACTGCTCAGCTCCAACCCAGGAAGCAGGATGTCTCTGAAACAGCTGTTTCTCTCACAGTGATCCCTTCAGGAGTCTCCTAACTTACATCGCAGCCGAGAGTCATCTCATCTCTTCAGGCTGCACCTCTCCCCACCCCTCCCTAGCCTATAGTTTAGCTCAATGCACCTAGTTAGGCTAATACGAGCATGTTAGTTTTTATTTGGCAGGATTGTTTGTCTGATTCTGATTAGGAAAATGTGATTTCAGTGCTAGTTTGTACTTGGCAGGATTTTGTTTGCTGAACAGTTTACTCTACAGGGTTGGAGTCCTGATCTATGTGGTCACTTCTGGCACTACGATCTTTCCTTTGCTCTAGTGTGTTTCTTTTGCACCTCTGCACCTGGAACTAATGCACTTGTTGTACGTCGCTCTGGATAAGAGCGTCTGCTAAATGCCTGTAATGTAATGTAATGAGTCAGTTAGCTTCTTCAGCGAGAGAGTGTGTGCACACACATGCGCACACACACACACACGCACTGCATACTCACACTGTACACACCATACACATTCACACACACACACACACACACACACACTCTCACACACGCACTGCATACTCGCACTGTACAAACCATACACAAACACACACACACACTCTCACGCACACGCACTGCATATTCACACTGTACACACCATACACAAACACTCACACACACACACACACACACACACATTGTATATATGTATATATTCACTCTATGACTACTTGAGGGCCACAGACTCTCCGTGAACTAGGACTGGGTTATGCTGAGCACTACAGCATCTGTGTATATCGGTTTTCACGGTTAGTTTTTATTGTATATTACGCAATCGTCGGCACTTGCATCTGCTTGATTTAGGAAGGCTCGTACTCAGGTTTCTTACAGCTGGGTCCACAAACTGCTGTGGACCAGAGAGCGCGCAATGTTATCAGAGGTTGGAACAGCTAAAAGAAAGCAGAAATAAGAAACACAAGTGTTCCAGGAAGTAGATAATGGCATTTCCTGAAATAATTTGGCTTGGACACGTATCAAAGTCATTTACAGCACATCACAAAACGGCTGTTGAGTTAAAGCATAATTACACAGTTTTATTTCACTTTGCTTGCCAAAAACAAAATTATAATGAAAAACTGTCATTGTAGATACCACATTTTTTATTTAAAAAAAAAAAAAAAACTGTAAACTGTCAAATCTTTACTTGGAAAAAAGCAATGAAAATTTAAAACAGTTGGCAGGGGGGAGTGCAGAGCAGCTATTTCTCAAGCTTTCCCATTTTAAGTTGGCTTTTAAAAGGTCAATTTTAACTGCATTTTAAACTGCGACAATGAGTATCTTTCCTGTGCCGTTGAAATGCAAAAGCAGGAAATCAAACAGTTCAACTTCCTCCCATCCGTTTCAGTGAGCATTAGTAGACAGCGGCCTCTTGTGGTGGAGTGAAGCACAGCGGCCGCCCGCACACATTTCCTGTGGTAAAATTCCACTTCCACTTGGGTGAGATGTCAGAGAGCGAGCTGGGCAGCACGAGGGGTGTGAGAGCGAGCTGTAACCGGCTGTGACCGAACACCAGCTCGCGCGTTGAGAGAGACCGTTTTGCCGCCATATTTTTTTTTCTCGGTCATCTCGCAGAGCGAGAGATAATTAAATCTGTCAGAACAGCACACGGTGTGTTGTTCCAATAAACCAAATCATCGTTAGCCATTTAATTACAAGATGAATGCTGATTGCATTACTGTTGCTGGAGCATCTCCACCATCCATCTTAGTCCGTGAAACATTCAATCACTCAGTAACATATTAGCTGGAACTCCCTCGTCTTTGAGTCAATATATCATCAGACTTTTTAATCAAGAGTCACCTGTCTAAGATGTGTGACTGCTGCTTCGGATTGGATCTTTGGGTTTTACTGTCTGAGACATTCATTCACAGTGATGACGAAGCTTAGTGCAGAAATCACTCGAGACTGCCCCTTGTGGAAAAATAATGTTGAAACTTCAATACTGCATTGATTCTGAACCACATTTTCTGGAATAATAATGATCTCTCCAGTCCTCTCCAGTGAAACAACTGATTGATTTCACGTCCTTAATCAAGAAGCAAAATAATTAATTTAGCTAAATCAGTCTAATTTAGCTTCAGTGAGAAACCCTCCAGCATGGCATCTTTCATCCCACCAATGAGATTTAAAAAAAAAAAAATTTTTTAAATTGAGAAGAAAACTGAAGGATTGCTGAGAGGCATTGTTCACTACCTTTGCATTGTTTGGGGTCTCTTTTGAAATGTCAGTTATTACAATTTAATATAATATCTGCATTAAGGTTGCTCCTCTGATTACTGAATGTGCAGTTTGCCTACACTGAGCCACAAATGAAACTGAGAGTTTAAACTATCTCAGTGAATTTATGAGCAAAATTTTTTTAATGTCGCTCATATCTGTCGCTGCAGCTAGCAACACCTCGCTGGACATGGTAGTACGTGTAGTGCGCAAGACTTATTTTGAATGGAAAATACAGCTTCAGGCAGAAATAGCCAGGGGCCACCAAAATTTATGTTTGTTGTCGGAAGTCAGAGGGTCTTTCACAACCATTGCTTCACAGCTGAAACACAGTTTGTAAGGAGAACGATCAAGGAAAAGCATACCAGCTCACGATAATTTGTCATTTGAGAGTTTTCCTCAGTATTTAGAATTTCAGAAAATTCAGTATGTCCATCTTATGGGCACTTGAGGCAAATATATCCTTTCTAAGTTCTGAGAACCTAGAAAGTGTTAGTAGTTTGAACCCTCAGTAACACACTTAATTATTTATGAACACAATTTATGAAAAATTGACTTGTTGTAGCATATGGCCTGTCTGATCAAGTGCCTAATCTGTATGGCATATGTCTGTGATAGTGTCATAAAATGTCCTCTCCTGATAAGTTTCAGTTGTGGGATTTAATATGAAATTGCATCCTGATTGAACCTATAGGTCATTTAACTAGTTAAGTTGAATTTTATATACTAATTCTTTAAGCCTGTTGGTTGATGACAAGCAGAATTGATCAAATCTGGTTACATACCTGGGCTTACCTGATACTTAGCTCATTGATTTGATGAGCCAGTCTGGCTTTAAATGTGTCTGAAAAATCTGAACATTGGCACCTGCAGGGGGCGCTGTGGGTGCTAAATACTCTTGCAAAATATGTCTCTGCTCTGACCTCAGAAACCTGACAATGAAAACAGCACAGCATACATAACCAATCACATACACATGTACACACATGCGCGCACACAAACACACACACACACACACACCTGTGCACGCACACAGACACACGCGCGCACGCGCACACATTGCTTTCCATCGCTTAGACGACAACCTTATTAACTGCAGATCATGAATTGTTTGCGACATCCAT
The DNA here is from genome assembly GCA_025169545.1 of Anguilla japonica. NCBI lineage: Eukaryota > Metazoa > Chordata > Actinopteri > Anguilliformes > Anguillidae > Anguilla > Anguilla japonica. The sequence goes on from CM045897.1 coordinate 34,902,142, forward strand.
CGTCTGTGGCCCATTTAAATCGATAAAGGCCTGTATTCAATCAACATTTTTTCTTACATTTCACAACTATGCTCAAAAAATATGCAGCCAGAATTGTAATTTGTTTGCGGGATACTGACAGTGAGACAACAGAAAATCCACGTTTCCATATCACAGATGAATATACAATAATAGGGTCTGAATTTGGAGACAAAAAACAGAAGTTTGGCAGTAGCCTGAGAAAGAACCTAAATTTGCATGTGCCTGTCAGTTTCCTCGTAGGACCAGATGCTCATTAATAAAAAGGAAATGGCCGGATTCAAAGCCTTATGCAAGAAACCCCACACTGTACTCTAGAGGGTAACGAGGCGAACTTCCTGTCAATCATAACAGACCAGTGCGGTGCCACTACCTGTGGATCTTTATTGAGCTTTTATTCAAAATGTGCGGCAGCCCTCATGCACTTCCAGCTCTTTGTTTGGACATGAAAATGGTCTTTGTGTGATGCTGTGAAGTGTTGGTCATTCACAGGAACAGTGTCTGTGATGTTGCTGTGATTTATGATTGATTATAATAAGAGTTTGTGATAATAATTACACATGTTTAGTGAAACACACTTCCTCATACTATTTTATTGAGATGAATAAACAGCTGAAATTACCTTTGCATTAAATAAGCATTTAGTGCATAGCCTATTGTGTTTTTAAAATCTCGCTAAAAATATGCACGACTAAAAATGAAGAATAATATTCAATTATCTCATGATGAGAACATGTAACCTATAAAATTAATTTGACTTAAGCTAGTCTCTCTGAGAACAGGCACATGAAATTTATGGGGTGAGGAGTTTTGTACACCATATAAATAAAAAGTGTGTAATTTGTTTTTTCGGAAATCACCTAAAACGTGTGATTCGTTTTTTTCATAAATCACAGGAAAAACCTGTTATTTGTGCTTGTGATTCACACGTTTTATACGGATGTATTTGTGAACGACGGCTCAGGATTTAATTCGTACGCGTGCGCGAGAGAAACGTCGCTCCGGCAGACGACCCGCTACGCACGTCAGGTTTTCCCTCGTCGCTCGCGTCGTCGAAAGCAGCCGCTCGCTTTCGCCGCTGCCAAAACCGACCCGAAAAATCCAGCGCAGGAGGAGAGTCCGTGTTCTCTGGCCGAGCGGGTGAGTGGGTATCGGCTGTCCTAAGACAACACAGACCACTCTGCCGTAGTGCAAGGCCCGGGTTACTGGGGGCGTATCTGGTGTCCTGGCCCAGGCCCACTTGACCCCGTTTCCCCGGTGATTTATCTGGGTTCGGTCCCAAGTTTAGGGTCGCCCTGCACGGCTTCGTCGGTCGGGGGGGCGGTGGAGGGGGGGGGGGGGGGGGGGGGGGGGGGGGGCGGGAGTCGGTCAGGCGTGTCGTCCTGACTCCAGCTCCTGTCACCCCTCGCGCCAGGGTGCTCAGGAAACGGATCCGGCGTCTGCCGTTCCGCTGCGTGAGAAATGTGTCTGGCGGCACACAAAATGGGGAGGGGGGGGGGGGGGGGGGGGGGGATTGAAATGCGAGGGGCGCCTGAAATGCTGGAACGCTCTAATGCGGGGGCGCTCCAAATGAGGGGGGGCTCGAAATATGGGATGCTCGAAATGCGGGGGGCTGATGGCTTGTTTGGTGGGGGGGCCGGGGAGGACGGAAATTAGAACTGTCCGATGCAGTCATGCCGGGCTGTGACCTTCTCCCACCTCGGAGTGTGTGTGTGGGCTTGGTTAGAACTTTAGGGTTGGAGGTTGGAGACGACCTGGGAAAGCTTGCAAGTTTTTGTTGTGCTGGACGTGGCGTTTTGGAGACTTCCTTCTCTCTGGACCGAACAGGAAGCTGTGACCCAGTGCCACTGACAGGGACTACTGCCCCGCGCAGTATCGAGGGGGTTGTCTTTCGGATGAAAAGTTAATCAGGCCCAAAGTCCTGAGATACAGACTCTTAGAACTTTGTGTGATCTCAGAGAACGCTGTGTTCCTTAGTGCCATGGCCAAATTAAAATTGGCCCCTTCACAAAAACGATCGCCACGATTTCTAATCTCCTCATCTGCAGGCCAGCTGATGCTTGTGGAGCTTTTCTGGCTTTGAGATCAGATCTCGAGACAATGGGACTCTGTATGAATGCGATACATGATTTTTAAAAAGATTATATTTATTAAAGGACCTGAGAACATGGTGTACGTATGTTCCCTTGGGCTTGGCACAAAGAAGTGTTGCAAGCAGAAAAGATACAAACACTCCTTTTGGATTATTTATACTCGTTCAGTGACTGATCACTGTCCCCAGGGGGGTGTGAATGGGGGGAGGGTAGCTCTCCGATTGGCTAATGGAGCCTCCAGGAGGGTGGGTGCTGTTAATTGAGGCATAAACTGTATGGAAGAAAAAATTTTGGTTTGGTTCGTCCTGAGGGAGGGTACATAGGAGGAGCCTGATCAGCTCATGGGGTGAGTTTAGTTTCAGTGACAGTTAATGCAGGAGGCCAAATGAACTTACAATGAACGTTGACAGTGAAGGCTATATGCGTATTTATGGACGTGCCACTGGTTTTGTTTTTACAGAAAAATACTATGTACCGAGGATTGTGGAGCTGGCCGCTAATGTGGGTACAGCTGGGCAGACCGGGCCGACATTGAGAACGCCTTTTGCCAAAAGACTGCATGTATTCAATCCACGAATTGAGATGAGACATTGTGATAAAATGAATACAGAGGTTTTATGTATGTTTCTGAACCGTGACGGTTGATCGTGACGATAGCAACTTAGTCACCGTTCTAAGATCATTTTAAAAAATGGCTGGTGCTGTTTGTACCAGGAGGGAAACGATAGAAGAAATGGGAAATGATAGAAGCATTTTTGTCCGTGACAGGAACAGTGCGAGAGCAGCGTATTATGGACGCGTGCCAGGTGAAAACAAGCGGTGGGCTTGTGTGGAATGTCGTCTCCCTCGAGGACGTGGAATTTCCCCTACCCCACAGATTATCATTAAGTCACATTGCAGTGTTCAGGTACAGCCAAACATTCCTGCACAGGAGAGGGACGGCCAGCTCGCTGACAGATCCAAGGCGCTAAATGTGGCGTGTGATTAAAAAATATAAAATAAAATAAAATGATAGTAATAAAAAAAAAAGATGTCTAATTTATAGCCGTGTAAATCTCAGCAAAAAAAAAGGTAGAGGATCCTGCACCTTGAAGGTGTCAAGAGAAACTAAGGCTTCTAAATCTGAGAGACTTTTTGTCTGTTTTTGTGATGTAAGGAATTGCAAAGAGCATGTGGCACACAAAAGGTTTTAAGGACTCTTGCATGATGGGGGATACATACGGCTGACTGTACGGGTGGCTGTGTACCTTCTGCTGAAGGGTTGCAGGCTCAATTCCCAGGGCCAACACTGCCGTTGCAGCCTTCAGAAAGGTGCCCAACCGAATTACTTCAGTCAATGTACAGCCGTATAAAATGGATACTATGTAAAAAAAAAAAAAAAAAATTTAAAAGCTGTGTAAGTTGCTGTGAAAGGGGAAGAGTGTCTACTGAAAATGACTGTATGTAATGTACTTCTGACTTTTGATTTTATTTCCATGTTTAAGAGGAAATAGCACATGAACCAGGTTTTATTTTCCCTTCCACAGAGATGTCAGTATCATTACACAGCCGCTCATTTATCTATTCTTATTTCACAGTGAAATTCTCAGAACAGTGCCTATGTTTTGTAATGTGGGTAGAATTCCTCCAAAGAGGGTAGTATTATAGTTAACAGGTCTGTAATGAGAGGATTATGGCGTTTTAACAAAATAATTATTTCGCCTCTCCGATGAGAGTACCATTAGAGCACTCTAATAATGACATTATTCCGGCTCACTAATGAGGCTATTGTTTAAATTTTGTGGCCTTGCCAAGCCATTTCTGTCTCTTGCCTTCTGATAAATGAACTGGTTTAATTGTAGGGATTATTTCAGTAAAAAAAAAAGAAAAGAAGAAGAAACCCTTAATTCAGTTGTTGCTTTGAATAATGTCTGTGAAAAGGTTGATTAATTAAACACCATTGTCAGGATTTGGTTCTTATCACACGGTGCCATGTTAACTCCCCCCCCCCCCCCCCCCCCCCCCCTTCCCCGGCCCCCACTCCGTAGCAAGCACAAATATTTAGCTGTTCTCTCCTGCGGATAATTCCTGTGCATATCTAACAGGCCTAATAAATTATTATATCCAAACAGTTATCAACATGTCCAATTACAGTAATGACATCGCTCATACTGATTTGCGGATAGAACTGGATAAAGGTTTAGAAATGCAGGGCAGGCTGTTTAATGGGCCACTTCTCTCCCATGAGGACAAAGAGTGAGTGTTGCACAACAACCCCCAACCCCCCCCACCCCAATTTCGATCCTTTACTTATAGACAGATGTCTGCTCAAAGTCAACATCAATACACATAATGCTACTCTCACACACAGATAGTGATATTCATGAATCGGTCCTTTTAACACGAGTGCCTGAAACGCTTATTCTGGGATGCAGAAAGAAGCACTTGGATTGAGAGGCTGCTCGGGATGACTGAAATGGAGGAGTACCTCGATAATTGGCTCTCTCGGTTCTTGGAGAGGCCTGCAATTTGCAATCACCTCACAACTGGTCTGTGTTACATGCCTTGCGCTCGGCAAATTACAGATCAATGGCTGGCACTTACTGACTATAAGCCCTGTTTGTTTGTTTGGCCAAAACTTGATATTTCAGAAAAATGCTGAAACCTCTTCCAGAGATGTGTCAGTTATGCAGCCAACTACCATTATTAGACCATAGAAGCACACACACACACACACACACAGATACACACACACAAACACACACAGGCGCACGCACACACATACACACAGGCACATGTGCACAAACACACATACACAAGCGCGCACACACACAAACGCGTGTACACTCACACTCACAGACGCAAACACACACACACACACGCACACAGACACACACACACCACACGTCGGGTGCAGTACATCCGTCCTTGGCACGGAAATCACACACAAGCCAAGCTGCTGAAGAGCCTGGCTGTGCGGGGCAGGCATTTTCACTCATATGCGAGTGATTACCTTTGTTCCTCGCCTCTCCCTGTGTGTGAAATTCAAGGAGCTTTACTGTAAGCTGTTTCATTCACTCCAAAGTTTTTGATGTTGCGGCTGTTTGAATATGAAAGACGAAGGCGCTTCATTAAAGCAGGCCACACTGCCATTAACTGTGCGCTGGAGGCTGGCGTTGTTCTACGCTACCTTTTATCAAAATGGCTTCGGAAAGGAAACGGGTCAAATTCCCTGGCAAACTGCCACTATAACATGGTCTTGCTAGCAGAAGCTTGAGGAAAAAGGTAGCACTTGCTTGTCTTTATCGAGCAACACAAGGGTAAATTATGAATGCTAAAATGCATTAGTGTGTCTCTCTATAACTGTTTAACTTCAGCACAAAATAACCATGGTGTAATTGAGCTTTGTTTCTTTTATTATGTTGGGGTTTTGCTAAATTTTTTCAGGCTAGTGCCCCTTGTCATGATTTTTGAGCCGATCTGTTGACTAATCCTGAACTCGTAAACTTTACCGACTCAGAAGCTTTGTCAATCATTAACATTCATAACCATGTTTCAGTGCGTCAAACAGAATTTAGAGCAATGCTGAAATACTAGATGCTCTATTATTTATAAATGTGAAGATGGACATTGGGACATAGCCACAGGTACATGGTCAGAATAAGACATAAATACACGTGTAAGACATTTTGCACTGTGTGTACACATTATGGCCTGTTCATTGCGTTTCGCTGCACGTGTTACTCTGTCATTAAAAAGGCAACGGCGAAAGCGCTCATGACAACCGTTATGCCATTTTGCTCAACGTTTTCCACTTAATCTACGGAGCTTGAGACGAGGTGCGATTTCGGAGTGGAACGGGACCCACAGGAGATCTCCCTCAGCTGGGAGCGTTTCGCTACCTGACCAGATGTCAGACGCGTCTTTACAGCCGCTCAGGCCCGTAAAAAGGCCTTTAATAGCGGATATTATCTTCTCCTGAACTTGAGGCCGGCATGTGTGAGAGCCTTGCTTTATGGGGGGGGGGGGGGCTATTTTCGCCAAACACATCAAAGCCTAACCCAGCTGGAAGTAACAGACGGGGCTCCTAAATTAACCGAATACGTTTGACCGATTACTTCCGACACCAATGGGAAACGCACGTCTCTGAGCGTTTTCACAAAAGGGGAGCGTAGCATGAGGTTTTTACATTGAGACTGTATAATTCAATAACAATAACAAACCTGTAGATTTTAAAAAGTTTTAGAATGTGAGGACTGCAATTCCTGGGAAATTATTCTGTACATGTGTAATGAATGCGAGGACTACAATTCCAGTGAAATTATTCCTGTATGAAACAGAATATCACCTTGAAATTAATTTTTTGCTACAATGCTGAAATATTTTACTCAACTTTTTTTTTTTTGCTTTTGAGTGTGTATATACTGCTTGTTAAGAATCATTATTTAAAATATGTGCCACATCTTCAGAATTTACACTGCCACTGTTTAAATCTGTTTTGTAAGGTTCCCTTTTTACAGTTTCAGTCTTTGGTATTTTTCACATATTTAAAAAAATGTTCATCATTTAATATATTCTGATATATTAATACATGCTATGTGTTACTGAATACTTGCCTTTGGTTTTATTTTCTTACAGAAGCACCCTGCAGGACTGGAAATGGTGGCCTGTTTTACTCCTGGAAGTTCATGAAAGCTGGGTTTGTTTTAAAAAGCCAGGGAGAGGATAAAGTGGACTAGATCGGTGAAATCCAAAGTCTTGGGCAGGAAGCTAACTGGTGCTGCGGGGAACAGTGGGAGATGCACACGGTGGACAGAGTGACTTCTTAAAAACCTGTAGTAACATTAATCTGATCCTACTGATTTCAGGCATGATTTTTATTTTTATTTTTTTGCCAGCCAGCCAGCCAGCAGTGCAGTTTGAGGAACAGAGCACGCTAGATCAATCATGCTCCCCTGTATTGGGTTTCGGAAAGGGGGCGTCTAAACCCCCCCCCCCCAGGCCGCGTCCCCCCTCCCCCACCCCTCCCTCTCCCGTGTCACTCATTGTAATGACAGCCCACCCCTGGAATTCCTGCCAGGACTGGGAGACACTCCATCTGGGAGCCAGCTTACAGACACACGGAGTACACGAGGGAGAGAGAGAGAGAGAGAGAGGGAGAGAGAGAGGGAGAGGGAGAGGAGAGAGACAAAGAGAGGGGAGAGTGTGTGTGTGAGAGAGAGAGACAGACAGACAGAGAGGGAACGTGTGTTAGAGAGGAGCAGGTAAACACAGAACAAAGCAGAGAGTGTGTGTGTGTGTGTGAGGGAGAGAGAGTGTGAATCAGAGAGCAAGACAGTGAGAGAGAGAGAGAGAGGAAGAAAGACTGTATGTGAGACAGAGTGTATGTGAGAGAGAGAGAGAAAGAGAGAGAGTGTGTGTGAGAGAGAGAGAGAGGCAAAGAAAGAGAGAGAGAGAGAGTGTGTGTGTGAGAGAGAGAGATAAAGAGAGAGAGAGAGAGTGTGTGTGAGATCTCAGACTCCTGCAAGGCTTCCCCTGCCGTTGAACGCGTGGAGCGAGGGATCGGGGAGGAGAGGAGCACGAGGGAGACGGAGGGAGAGAGCGAAAGCAGACTGCCCGGCGGACGGAGACATGCAGCCGCGCGGCTGGGTCGGCGCCCTGCCCCTCCTCCTCCTCCTGTCCGGGGGGCGCGCACACCTGTCCAGGTGAGTCTGCGGGGGGTGTTCCGGCCGTTCCTCTGTGCGTTCCTTACAGGGCTCCCATCACCAACGCACCGGTCCAAAGTCCTGGGTCAGTGCGTATGCAGCGGTGTAGTATACTGGGTCTTTAACCTAGAGGTTGCAGGTTTGATTCCTGGATAGGACACTGCCGTTGTGCCCTTGAGCAAGGGTACTTAACTTGCTTTGCTTCAGAATATATCCAGCTGTATAAATAGATGCAATGCAATGCTGTGTAAAAAAAAAAAAAAAAAAAAGTTGTGTAAGTCGCTCTGGATGAGAGCGTCTGCAAACGCCTGTAATGTAATGTATGCAGGGGGCTTTACCTGGGTGATTTTGGGTAAAGAGCAAAGGGAAGCAACAGCAATTTTCCAGTAACTATAGTAACAAAACAGTAAACCAATCCCGCTTGGTAGACCTTTGAGTCTTACGGGATTTAAAAGTGAGCACCTTATTTTTATTTATGGTGTTCTGGCTGTCTGCAGTGCGTATGGCTCCTGAGGTGAGAACAACAAAAGAAATGCAGTTTTTGTTGAAGCGAATTCAGATTGCAGTTCTGCAGAGTTTTTGTGATTACCGTGTTATTCATGTAAATTTTTTTTTTTTTTTTTAATTAAATTCATTCCTATGATACAGAGTTTGACCAAAGGTAGACCATTCCAAATGTATTTTATGTATTTAGGAAAATTAAATGAGATTTTCAATGTGAGTCAGCTGCTTTAAGAGGACACAAACCAGGGGATATTAAGTCTTTGCATTTGCTGTTTACTGAGTAACGCAGACAGGGTTGTTTCCCTTTATAATGCTGCTAATGTGTGTGTGTGGTACAGCCACACTTCCACAGAAACGGCACACTGGCCCTCTCTATGCGGGGTATGGGCTCTGCTCAGCGAAATGTGGCCGAAAGCATCTGTCAGTAGCCGCGGGGCACCTGTCACTCTGTGAACTCCACGTCCTGGGGGCTATTCTGGTGTCAGTCAACTCCCTCAGGTTTCAGTCCACCCGCCCCCCCCCCCCCCTCCAGGTCCCGTTTGGAGCCTGGGGTTCGATTTAGGAAGTGAGCTTGTTTACTGTGGGACAACTGAAAGGGTACAACACAACTGGGAAAAATGCAAGACAGATTTAAGGGGAATCCCTATATGCAAAGTTTTTTTTTTTCATGTAATACGCTCTTCCTACTTTAGACTGGAAAATGCATTACAGTTGTACATTACATTACAGGCATTTAGCAGACGCTCTTACCCAGAGCCACTCACACAACTTTTAAACAGCATCCATTTAAACAGTAGGATGTATACTGAAGCAATACTGAAGTAAGGTGTGGAGCATGCTATCTCTGCGAAAGAGCTCTCACTGAAGGATGAGGAAGCTTTGATTCCGCACTGATGTGTACTGAATAATGTACAACTTAATTTCACTGCTGAGGGCTTTTTTGTGATGTGGAATTATATCCAGATGGCTCTTTGTCTGTTTGTCTCTCTCAATTTCAGTTCAGCTCAGTTCAATTCAATCTGCTTTATTGGCATGAAAAACACATAGTACATGTTGCCAAAGCAAATAAGAAAGACATACAGAACAAGTAGTATAAAGTAGAAGCACAACATACAACAACAGTCATTCATACTAATTCATTTACAATTAGAGTTCAAGTGAAATAACATAGTAATAATAGTACTTGGATAATGTAAACAATAAAATCAGATGAAAAACACATTTTTTCATTGTACAAAAATGCCAAGTTATTCACACATACAGAGCACTGTCTATAAGTCATTCATTCAAACAGCCAACATGTAGGCCTGCCATTAAAAGTATTATACCAAGTTACAAGAAACAATATTGGCTATCTTACCTCACACAAATTAAACAAGCTGTATTCCAAAGCAATGCTACCCAATGTTTCCTAAATAGTTTCAAGAAACTTGCATTTGAAGATGAAGAAAAAGATTTGGGGCTTTATTTTGTGGACATGTGAGCTTGTTAGTGAATTCAGTCTGTTTAAATTGGGTCAGAATGTACAGAAATGAATGTGTTTAAGGGCTGAGAGTCTGTGGCTGTTGTGGTTATTTCTGTGGGGAACCCTGAAAAGTGCCAAACTCTTGGTTCTGTACAGGTATGGGACATGCCGCCCCACCAAGGAGATGGCATACCTCTCTCTCTCTCTCTCTCTTTTGTGGTCAGTTGGTTTAGCCTTTGAAGACGAGGTTAATTAGAGAGTGGAAACTGCAGCTCCTGTTCCTGCTGGCATTAGGGTGTGACTTATTGTGGTTAAATAGCACCTGAGGTTAGGCCAACTCAACCCAACTCAATCAGCACTCGGTCCAGCTGGTTGAATTACACCCAATGCGGCCCTGTTTCAAAGACTGCAGTTATAGAAACGTATAGTTTGTGTTCGTGAAACTAAACAGTATGTGTGAGAAATTGATCAGTGGTTATTTGTGACCCTCATAAGACAATCTTTCTACCCTGAGTGTGTACCGCTTTTTAAAAAATATTTTTAAAATTCTGAAATAAATATGTACTGGGGGGTTTTGACTGCTGTGGAACTCAGGAGAGGGTGGTTTTTTTGACCCTGCGGGACAGCAGGAGGGTTTAAGTGAGCGGGGTTTCAGAGGTGCTGTGTCCCTGTCTGTCCTCTTACCTGCAGGAGCGCCAGACAGGTCCAGGCAGGTAGCCATCCAGGCGTGTGCCGCTACGGCAGGAGGCTAGAGTGCTGCTACGGCTGGACCAGGAACCGATTCGGCCAGTGTGAAGGTACGCCCCCCCCCCCCCCTTCCCCCATCCTCCCCCCCCCACTCACTCCCCCCACCACCTCCACATCCTCCTCTCTTCCACTACACAGATTTGGCCAGTGTGAAGGTACCCCCCCCCCCCCCCCCCCCCCCTCTCCCCCTCACCCCCACTCACCTCCACATCCTCCTCTTCCACTGCACAGATTTGGCCAGTGTGAAGGTACGCCCCCCCCCCTTCCCCCCTCCTCTCCACACTCCCCCCCACTCACCTCCACATCCTCCTCTTCCACTGCACAGATTTGGCCAGTGTGAAGGTACGTCCCCCCCCCCCTTCCCCCCTCCTCCCCCTCCTCCCTCCACTCACCTCCACGTCCCCCTCTTTCACTGCACAGGCATCAGGCCATCCCCCGTGACAAATAAAAAGCCTGTTATTCTTTAACCGAAGCCATTCATTTTAGCAGTTAAGTTAAGGTGTGAATAGACTTCAGTGTTTGGACATGCGCGGGATTATAAATTGGACGATAAAAATGACCCGGTTTGACCCGTAGGTGAATATGGTGTCGTAAATATTACTGAAGCTTGGTGGGAGACTCCAGGGATGTAGGGCTTGAGTTCAGCCATGTGTGTTATAGTCTTTCCAGGGGAGGTTAAATTCTCCGTCAGTCTATCAGATTAAGTCGCCATTTCTTGTAACATGGGAGGTAAAACACCCTGATATCTTTGATATTTACCTCTTTAAGTTAAAAAAAAAATCACTGTATACCAATTGTGATGTGTGAATACCAATACCAATATTTAAACAGACAATGCAGACTAGAACCATTCTGGTAGTGTTCTAAGTGCACAAAGTCTTGATCAAACTCTGACCTCAATTGGGGCCAATTTAAACCACACAATGAGCATGCTCTATTTCAAGCCTGAACACACTCTAAAAGTAACTCCACTGGACACACTAACTTAACCCTGCTCACACCCTAACAGCTCCCTTACCCCACTGAGCACGCTCTAACCCCCCCATGGTTATTTTGTTCTCCTGTCGAACCCCCCCCAGCCCAGTGTGAACATGGCTGCAAGCACGGAGAGTGCGTCGGGCCCAACAAATGCAGATGCTTTCCGGGCTACACGGGAAAGACCTGCAGTCAAGGTCAGTGATGTTAACGGTGGCTCATAAAATGGACTCCGATGTTTCCTCTGCCTTGTTCAACTTTTGCTCTTTCTGTTTCTCTTCTGGGAGTGGCGGATGGTCGGGGTTGTTTGAGAACGCGCTGCCGTCGGGTTGTTTGAACGCGCAGTGGTCGGGTTGTTTGAGAACGCAGGTTGGGTTGTTTGAGAACACGCTGCTGTCGGGTTGTTTGAGTGCGCAGCGGTTGGGTTGTTTGAGAACACGCTGCGGTTGTGTTGTTTGAGAACGCGCAGCGGTTGGGTTGTTTGAGAACAAGCAGCGGTTGGGTTGTTTGAGAACAAGCAGCGGTTGGGTTGTTTGAGAACAACGGGTTGGGTTGTTTGAGAACAAGCAGCGGTTGGGTTGTTTGAGAACGTGCAGCGGTCCATGTTCGCAGTTTGTCAGTCTCTCTGAGGTTCAGAGCTGCCCGGCCCCTGTTCCAGTCTCATGAGGTCACTTCCCATGCAGGCTTGCAGGAGAAAAAGCTGTTTCACAGGCACTCTATGGTACGGATAATTTAAGCCAGCTGCTAAAATGAAAAGCAGAAAAAAAGGGGTTGTTTGAGGGCGTCCAGAATGCAGGCAGGTGATGAGCTGAATGTGTAATAATATAGTGTGATCGTGCCCTGCGATAGACTGGCGACCTGTCCAGGGTGTATTCCTGCCTCTCGCCCAATGCATGCTGGGATAGCCTCCAGCATCCCATGTGACCTTGACCAAGATAAGCGGGAGGATAGTGTGATCGTCATCACTGTCATCACGGAGTGTGTGTCCGAGGGAATCCACGAGAGGAAGAATCCATGTCTGTTTTTCTGTCACCCATGTTCGTAAAGTCGGTGTCCTGTCTGTATCGGTCCGTGTCTGACACTTCTGGTTGTTCAGTCTATGTCCTTTCTCTGTCAGTCCAATCTGTCTTTTCCCGCCTTTTCTAACATTTCCTTTGCTTTTTGCCACTTGTTTTTCATTTTTTAAATTTTTTTTTTTATTTATTGTTATTATAATAAAGAAAAGAAAAAAGAAAGGAAAAGGAAGGTCAGGACGGAATGGAATAACCGTGCGGCTCTCTCTCTCTCTCTCTGCAGATCTGAACGAGTGTGGACTGAAGCCACGCCCGTGTGAACACCGCTGCATGAACACGCACGGCAGCTACAAGTGCTACTGCCTCAACGGGTACACCCTCGCGCCCGACGGATCCTGCATCAGTGAGTACAGGGTGACGCGGGGGGGGGGAGGCTCTGTACGGGTCATTATGGGGAGAGGAGGGAGGTGGGGGGGGGGCCTCTGTACGGGTCATTATGGGGGAGGAGGGAGGTGGGAGGGGCCTCTGTACGGGTCATTATGCGGGAAGGGGAGATGGGGGGGGGGGGCCTCTGTACCGGTCATTATGGGGAGGAGGGAGGGGGGGGGGGGGGCCTCTGTACGGGTCATTATGGGGGAGGAGGGAGGTGGGAGGGGCCTCTGTACGGGTCATTATGCGGGAAGGGGGAGGTGGGGGGGGGCCTCTGTACGGTCATTATGGGGGAGGAGGAGGTCGGGGGGGGGCTTCTGTACAGGTCATTATGGGGGGAGGAGGGAGGTGGGGGGGGGCTTCTGTACGGGTCATTATGGGGGAGGAGGGAGGTGGGGGGGGGGCCTCTGTACCAGTCATTATGGGGGAGGAGGGAGGTGGGGGGGGCCTCAGTACAGGTCATTATGGGGGAGGAGGGAGGTGGGAGGGGCCTCAGTACGGGTCATTATGGGGGAGGAGGGAGGTGGGAGGGGCATCTGTACCGGTCATTATGGGGGAGGAGGGAGGTGGGAGGGGCATCTGTACAGGTCATTATGGGGGAGGTGGGAGGGGCTTCTTTGTTCTAGTGAGGGAGTATAAGGGGAGGGGCCTCTGTACAGGTTATCATGAGGGAGGTGGGAGGGGCTTCTGTTATAGTGAGAGAGTATAAGGGGAGGGGCCTCTGTACAGGTTATCATGAGGGAGGTGGGAGGGGCTTCTGTTATAGTGAGAGAGTATAAGGGGAGGGGCCTCTGTACAGGTTATCATCAGGGAGGTGGGAGGGGCTTCTGTTCTGGTGATGGAGTATAAGGGGAGGGGCCTCTGTACAGGTTATCATCAGGGAGGTGGGAGGGGCTTCTGTTCTGGTGATGGAGTGTAAGGGGAGGGGCTTCTGTACAGGTGCTGGCTGTCGATCGCTGGCTGTCAGTCACACGTTTCTGTCCCTCAGACTCCAGGACGTGCGCCCTGGCCCACTGCCAGTACGGCTGTGAGGAGGTGCAGGGGGAGATGCGCTGCCTCTGCCCCTCCACCGGCCTTCAGCTGGCCCCCGATGGACGGAACTGCGTCGGTGAGCGACGACCCCCCCATCCTCCCCTCCTCCCCCCGACCCCTGACCCCTGAACCCTGACCCTCACCATCCGGCTGGGCCGCAGGCCGACTGGCGGCTTCACGCAGCATGGCAGAGGTTGCCCGCGCAACAAGACAGCTGTTTTTTTTTTTTTGTGCGAGAACAGCTGTGCGTAGAGTCGTCTGTTATCGCTCTCTGCTCCGGGGCCTGTCACATGACTGTGGAATGGTCCTCTTCGGGGGGGGGGGGGGGGGGGTTATTAGCCAATGATAATTCACTATCATAGGTGGAAAAATAGGGGTGGCACCTGGGGTAGCCAATCAAATTCCAGAGACTCAGTAAGGTGGGGGAGGCGGGGGGGGGGAGTGTAAATTATCTCTGGCACTGAAAATGTAACCAAAGAAGCCTAATAAATACACAATCATGTTAAAATCAGATATATACAGTATATATATATATATATATATTTGGACACAAAAAATTAATCATTGTATTAAAATTATGGAGGCTCATTTTTACTACTTCAGCTATGACTTGGGCTTCTCCCCTCTTTTCAAGTCTTTTCAAGCCTAGTTTTTAATTATACAGGATAGTTTATAGTTCTTGTCTTTTGGTTTGTATATGACACAATTTATGTCTCCACAGGAAAAGCAGTGAAGAGATGAAATGATTAATGTGCCATACTAGTGTGTCGTATATTGAAGTTTTTGGGCTTCTGCCTTCATTGAAAGATTAATCTGTTTTTTTAGGAAAGTGAGACTCTGTATCGTCTATGAATAACAAAACCAAACTGCAGGGAAAGCCAAATAATTCAAAACAGGAAGTGCGACAGGAAAGAGTTCATTCGTGATAACACCCCTACAGATAAATATTTTCACTACCTTTTTTTTTTTTTTTTTTTTTTTTTTTTTTTAAATAAACAGTTTTTCCCATTGAACTGCAGACCCCCCCCCCCCCCCCCCCCCCACCCTTCAGGACTTTTCAATAGGGAACGTGCTCTGAAGTGACTGCTTTTTCATGCAGGAACCCCCCAGTGTAATAACCCAAATGTCGAATCTTCCCCAAACCCCGCCTCCCCTCCCAGATATCGACGAATGCACCTCCGGAAAGGATCTCTGCCCCTACAACAGAAGATGTGTCAATACGTTCGGCAGCTACTTCTGCAAGTGCCAGATCGGGTACGATCTGAATACGTTGATGGGAAATATGACTGTGCAGGTAAGGTACACCTTGGAAATTCAGTCTGAATGAATGAATGAAAGTATTCTGAATGACTGAATGAATGAATGAATGATCTCGTGTGACTTCTTTTATTGTCACATGGGGGGTGAGTTCTCCCCCACAGCGCTAAATCATTGTGCAATCTGTGGAACTTGGTCTTGACTTGCTCAGATCTTCCCCCAAGTAAACGAACTTGTGATTTGTCTGTGAAAGGGTTAGCGTTTTCCTCACGGATTTGTCTGTGAAAGGGTTAGTGTTTTCCTCACGGGAGTGCATTTCGGTCGGCTGTTTTGCTTCTCAGACATCGACGAGTGTGCGGCCGGCGTCCACCTGTGCAGTCGCCATGCCGACTGCTTCAACACGCAGGGGCTCCTACAAGTGTAGGTGCAAGCCGGGTTTCCGCGGAAACGGAATCGAGTGCTCCGGTAAGGCCGAAACATGTTTTATGTTTAAAAAATATAGACACATACATTTTAAATTTTTTATGTCCGAACAGAAATGTTGTGGTAGGGATTAGAATATGAGGCGTTGAAAGAAAGGTGCACAGTGCAGAATTTCCCTTCCGGAATCTCGGAATTATGAAGTGTCGTCAACGTTCTAGAATGGAATATTCCCGTGGATTCAGCGGCAGGGTGAGGTTCTGGCTGCTTTCATCTCCTCAGCCCGTAAAGAGATCGGGCCGCTCGAGTCTGGCCAAGGCCTACTTCCTGCTTTCACGGGTCTTTGAACTCTGGAGATGCTAGCGAGGGACGGCCCGAGATCGAAAGTGCACCTGTGTAAATATCTCTGCCATTGTCTGAAGCCGCGTCTGAGGCATGCTGGGTACAGGAAAGGCCTTTTCTCAAGGGGGGGGGGTGGGAAGGTGGGGCGTGTGGGGGGGGGGGGGGGGGTCACAGTGAACTCTCTGAACCAGCCTCAGACGTCCGCGCTGAGGCCGGTGGCACGGCGGCGTGCGGTGTGTGTGGTGAGGGCTGTGTGACCTCACAGTGACTCGAGGGCTGGTGAGTTCTGTGCCGGTTCAGGATGCCTCTGTGCCGGTTCAGGATGCCTCTGTGCCGGTTCAGGATGCCTCTCTGTTTCTGTAGTAAAGCCGTTCTATCAGATCTCCTGGGACGGGGACAGGGGCAGCGCCGACGAATCCCTCAACGGTGAGACGCGCGGGAACGGAACGAACGCCGTTCGGCTGCACGCGCGCGCCTCTCACCGCCCACTTCCTGTCCCACAATGCTTTGCGCCCCCGGCCCGCTCCGCTGCACTGTCCAGATGGCTTTTTTTTTCTGCCTTCACACTGTAGCATGCGCAGCGGCCATCAGCAT
>CM045897.1:34921214-34983714 GCA_025169545.1 Anguilla japonica
AGTATTATTGCATTGAACTTCGTGTTTTCTTACGAGTTTTGTCTTCCTAGTGCTCTGTTTTGGCAGTCTGGAGAAGCTTGAAAACATGAACTACGGGTTATTTTCTTTGAGAGGAGGCTCCTTTAGGCTCCTGCACAAGCAGAGCCAAGCATAATGACTGAAGGAACTAGAGCCAGACATCGCTGCGGTGAATTTTTTTGTCTTACTTCAGACAAATTCCTCCGTGTGCATTAGAAACAAAGGTATGCAGAACCAGTGTTGATGCTTGGCATAGATCAGGGAAATGTGTCCACAGAGTTACATGGAAATTCCCGAAAAAAAAAAAAAAAAAAAGAAAAGGTTTCGAAAGGTCGTCCGGTCCACACACTCGATACGATGAGTGATCTGGTATGCCCTCTTGCCATGTGTGGAAAGATCGTGCTTGTTGTACAGGTGTAATGCTTGGTGTGGGAAAGACACATTTGCAGAAATGGCTTGAGAGGGGTATCACATATATTACTACGTATCACATATATTACCAGAAAGCAATGTGGATCATTACGGATGCTCTCGCTCAGCAGACCTGGAGGGAACGCTCCTGTGGTCTCTGTTTTCTCTGCTATTCCTGGTTTGCACAGTAAAATGTCCAGTGTTTAATTGAACTCTAACAGTGTTAATTCAACTCTTAACAGATAACATTCCAAGAGTGGGACCAAATTGAATTCTGTTAAGAGTTGAATTAACACTGTTAGAGTTGAATCAATGCAGTCAGAGCTGAATTAACACTGTTAAAGGTGAATTCTGTTTTTTTGTGACGTTTTTCATTGACTGCTGTTTGTGTCTATGACCTCTTTAACTTACATGACTCATTGTTCGTGTAAGATGCTGGTATTTTAGTCTTTGACAGAACGACTGTAAAGCTTCTGTGTCCTCCTCCTGACCTGGCCACTATTTTGTAAATGTGATCAGACAAAGGCAGAATATCACATTAAAACAACTCAACGTGCTGAAAATATTTGTGCGCATTCCAGCATCCAAATCACCTTTTATTGCTTTGTTCTGTTTCAGCCTGGACTTGTTTAGGGTCGCTTATGAGACGCTTGTTAAACTGTTAAACCCAATTGCTTTCATACTGGGGCAGCGTTGTGGTTAAAGGTGAATTAGTGCAAGTATCTGTTTGATGAGCAGTTCTAGATCATTTTTTTTATACTATAACTGACACCGCGGTTGTCTGTAGGACTCAGTATTGTCAATCAGGAAGACAGGAAGGTGCCACAGGCGATGTGCTCTTCAGGACAACAAGAGGAGACACGCCCATCGCAGAAATTTCACACAATGTAGATGGCCTGAGGGCAAGGCTCTCCCAGTGTGCATCCTGTCCAGTGGGGGAGGGGGGCGGAGGGGGTTGGGGGGGCGGTGTCGAGGAAGCCTGGTCTTTTATTATCGTCCCCTGGGACAGCTGTTAGACAGACAGACCTCAACGTCTCTGGGGGCGAGAACCTGTCATCAGACCTCTAATCCGTTCACACGTCAATCCGTCTCTTCTCTCTAAGTTCCACTAGCGATGCCTTGGTACATCTGCTTCTCCGGGTTCGGTTCACAATGTCTGGGGACGTCTGTTCGAAGGCCCCCTAAAAGAGAATTTGAAAGTTATCCAGAAGAGTTATGGTGCCGCTGTGAATTGGATTTTTTATTTACATGTTCAATTGCAGTACATTAATATAAATGACAGATGGGCATGAGCATGCTTGTAGATGGAAAAAAGGTCTGTGTGGAAAAACTCTGAAAAACGTTTCAGCAAAAACCTGCCTTTGTTCTAATGATAGGTCTACAGTTTCAGTTTCCACCGCTGCACATTATATTTTACCCTGGTCAGATTGTATCTTTTCTCTTGGTAAATTATCTTATGTTCTTGTGGTTGTTGTGTAAAAAAAAGCACAAAACGTCCAGACCCACGGCGCACCTCCTGCGCATGCGCCTACAAAGGTCCGTGAGTGAGTGAGTGAGTGACTGAGTCAGTGAGTGAGTGAGTGCGTGCGTGAGTGAGCGAGTGTGTGTGAGTGAGTGAGTTAGTGTGAGTGAGTGAGTGAATGAGTGAGTGCGTGAGTGAGTGAGTGCGTGAGAGAGTGAGTGAGTGAGTGTGTGAGTGAGTGAGTGTGTGAGTGAGTGAGTGAGTGAGTGAGTGAGTGAGTGAGTGAGTGAGTGAGTGAGTGAGTGAGTGAGTGAGTGAGTGTGAGTGAGTGAGTGAGTGTGAGTGAGTGCGTGAGTGAGTGAGTGAGTGAGTGAGTGAGTGAGTGAGTGAGTGTGAGTGAGTGAGTGAGTGAGGTGAGTGAGTGAGTGGGTGAGTTAGTGTGTGAGTGAGTGAGTGCGTGAGTGAGTGAGTGAGAGTGAGTGAGTGAGTGGGTGAGTTGTGAGTGAGTGAGTGAGTGAGTGAGTGAGTGAGTGAGAGTGAGTGAGTGAGTGGGTGAGTTAGTGTGTGAGTGAGTGAGTGCGTGAGTGAGTGAGTGAGAGTGAGTGAGTGAGTGGGTGAGTTAGTGAGTGAGTGAGTGAGAGTGAGTGAGTGAGTGGGTGAGTTAGTGTGTGAGTGAGTGAGTGCGTGAGTGAGTGTGTGAGTGAGTGAATGAGTGAGTGAGTGAGTGTGTGAGTGAGTGAGTGAGTGTGAGTGAGTGAGTGAGTGAGTGAGTGAGTGAGTGACCACAGTTTGCGGCACATAGCCCACGGCGGCAGTCCTCCGGCACCGGGGGAAAAACCTTACCTTCTCCTGGCTGTGGTTGGGAGATTGATGCTACGTCTCCTGTCTTCTCCACAGCCCCAGATTCGGTCATCGGCCCCGGGACTGAGGTGAAGGACATTTCAGTGGCTGCTGGGCCAGAGGGTAACAGAGAATTTCAGTATTTTACCCAGAAACCCCTGTTTTTTTTGGCTGCTGCTCTCCGGACACTACTGACGCCCTCAGAGCGAAGGGACGCTGAGAGCCTGAGCCTTTTTTGTGTGCTTTTCAGAGTTCATCATGGACTGCAACTTGACCAGGGGGCGTGCGAGTGGGTGCAGGACAAGGAGGATGACTTCGACTGGGACGTGTCCTACCACGACAGAGGTAACGTTTTCCAGACATTTCTACCGAAGCTGTTTCTGTGGAAATGACTTTTAAGTTTTAACTTTTAATTTTACAATTTAGTCAATTAGCGGGTGCTTTATATTTATATATACTCTGCAAAACCCTGGCAAAAGGATATCATCCTGGGGTTTTAAGTACACTACATTTAGAGGAAATTTAGCCTACTTAACTTTCTCATCCAGTGTACTCAACAACTGTACTCAATAGTAGGCAAGTGCGCTGATTCGGACACGGCCCTATTACTCTCCTACCGTTTTTCCCCCGCCTGATCTGTGACGCTCGCCCCCTGTCTGCAGGGGTGGGGAACTACATGTCTGCGAGCGGTCTCCATGGCGAACCCAAGGACCTGGCCAGGCTGAGGCTGCTCCTCAGCGACCGCGCGCGGAAGAGCGGCTTCTGCCTCACCTTCAACTACCGGCTGGCGGGGGCGGGGGCGCGGGCGGGGGCGCTGCGGGTCCTCCTGGACAACAGCGGGTACGCGTGTGGGAGCAGAGCCACGCCCGCGACCCCGACTGGCACACGGAGCTCATCGCCGTGGCCTGGGAGCAGGAGGCGCCGCAGTCGGTGAGAGAGCGTCCGCCACCCGCCGGACGAGCGTCCGCCACATCCGCTACACGAGCGTCGCCACATCCGCCTCACGAGCGTCTACCACATCCGCTACACGAGCGTCCGCCACATCCGCCTCACGAGCGTCTACCACATCCGCTACACGAGCGTCCGCCACATCCGCCTCACGAGCGTCTACCACATCCGCTACACGAGCGTCCGCCACATCCGCCTCACGAGCGTCTACCACATCCGCCTCACGAGCGTCTACCACATCCGCTACACGATTCGTCTACCACATCCGCTACACGAGCGTTCACATCCGCCTCACGAGCGTCTACCACATCCGCCTCACGAGCGTCTACCACATCCGCTACACGAGCGTCTACCACATCCGCTACACGAGCGTCCGCCACATCCGCCTCACGAGCGTCTACCACATCCGCTACACGAGCGTCCGCCACATCCGCTACACGAGCGTCCGCCACATCCGCTAAACGAGCGTCCGCCACATCCGCCTCACGAGCGTTCACATTCACCTCACAAGTGTTTACTGAGCGTTCACATTCACCTCACAAGTGTTTACTGAGCGTTCACATTCACCTCACGAGCGTTCATTCACCTGACGAGCGTTCACACCCGCTCACACATGTGATGTATATTGTCAAAACAGTTAGTTTTAGAATAACTCTGACCCCTGACCCCACCTCTGTTGTTAACAAGGACACAGAGGGGTGAAGGACATACTGGAACTGTGTAATGCCTTCTGATGTTGGTTGGTCCCACAATAACTCTGAAATGGTGAAGGGTAAAGTGATGTGTCCTTCGAGCGCCAGGTTTAGTCTGCTGTCATTCCTCCATCTTGCTCTGTAGATCATCTTTGAGGCGGAGCGAGGTACGGATTCTGGGGGAGAAATCGGGCTGGACAACGTGGTGCTAACTTCGGGTACCTGCCAGGAGGAGGAGCCTGTGATCTTCTGAGCTGCTTCACACCTGCCTTACCTGCGTAACCCAGGAAACGTGTTGCCACCCGTCCCAGGTGTCCATTGTCTACGCTGTCCTAGTCAGGCCTCGTCCCAGCTCGCAGAGAGACACCGAAGGAACGAACCGTACTACACTTAATTAATCTGATGCAGCTGTGTGTCTCCCCCTTCTGGCCAGCATTAATCCTTTGGAAAGTTCTTTCAAAATTCTAGAACTCCACTGCTTTCAATTGCCTGTAGTGATTGTGACATCAGAATTAGAATGTTCAGTTCAGGACATTCTAATGACATATTTGCAATCTCACGTCTTAAAGGGTTAAGGAAACGCACGCAACTGCAATACCATGAGCTGTCCT
Source organism: Anguilla japonica (assembly GCA_025169545.1). NCBI lineage: Eukaryota > Metazoa > Chordata > Actinopteri > Anguilliformes > Anguillidae > Anguilla > Anguilla japonica. The sequence goes on from CM045897.1 coordinate 34,926,197, forward strand.
CACCATCCATCCACACAGTGTCTCTTTTTTATGCCTGATCTTCACACATCATTTTGTCTGCCTACACTCATTTACAGCGTACAAAAAAAAACAAAGGACACAGCTGTCACAACACTAGTTCCTCCTGTGTCAGTGGCAAAGCTAGGGATTCAACATGTACTGACTACTTACACACCCAAGATATATAAAGCTCTGATAATGCTGAAGAGCCTGAAAGAAGCCATCTTTCGTGTTTTCAGTACATTAAGAAATGGCTGTCATGCTTGGCCTCAGCCAGGTTTGTGTGCTTTTTGTGTTGTTTTTGATGTGGTACAGGTGTGCAGTAGCGTACTGTGTAATTAACAGATACTTAAAATCTGTCGGGCAGGGACTGGTTGCATTTAGAACACTGCAGATATCAATGAATTTCAGATTCACTCTGTACTCTTCTCTTAAATTTTACTTAGCAGTCTTTAGTAGTCATTATTGTCTGTTTTTTTAAATCATGTTAAGATTGTTACTCAGAACTGTTGTAAATTGTGTTTTTAATACTGTACTACAATAAAAAAATGTTTTTATACGTGTTACATGTTCATTTTACTTCCATTTAATTGAATAGTTCTCCACTTTCTTCTCCCAGTAAGTTTAGCGCATGATCATTAAGGGTCAAAACTGGGGTTTTATTGAGGACTGTCGCCAGGGCAACCTTGGTTCATATCCTAAAATGCGGATGAATTCGTAAGTGGTTCTGCTCTAAAAATCAGACGTGCCAAGACTGCAAATTCACACAATGACAGAATGCCTGGTAGATTGGGGCTGAAATTATTTTAAAATGGATGGGCCAGGGTTATCCTGACCAACCTGGCCGAGACTGTCCAATACAAGCTGTTTGGTGCAGACGGGCTCAGATAATGGGACATTATGATTTAAACAAACAAAAAAAACCTTTCATCTAGCCTGCAGTAAAATAAAAACATTAGTAAAAACAAATGTTGAATTGGGCGGCAGTGTAGTAAAATGGGTAAGGAGCCGGTCTTGTAACCTGAAGGTCACAGGTTCGATTCCCGGGTAGGACACTGTCGTTGTACCTTTGAGCAAGGTACTTAGCCTGCATTGCTTCAGTATATATCCAGCTGTATAAATGGATGCAATGTAAATGCTATGTAAAGATTTGTGTAAGTCACTTTGGATAAGAGCGTCTGCTAAATGCCTGTGAAATGATTTCTCCCTGAAAGCTGTCTTTCACTGCTAAGAAGATGAGGCCTTCAGTCGAATTCTCACTATGCAGAGCAGGGGGATTAAAGGACAAAAGGAGTTTCAAAGGCAAAAATATAATAAACATGCCCACACCCCTCCCTGTAAGGCACCTGGGATTCTGTTTGGCAGTCAGGACAAAAAAAGAGACCTCCTTAGTACTTCATCTGTCCTCTGTGGACAGAAAAAAAAAATAAATGAAGAGAAACAGCGAGTGAACACATCCTGGCATTCATAAGGGTGGAGTGAGAGCTTTCGCCAAGGTGGAAAGGTCCTTTCTCCCGCTTCCCCGTGTTGACACGCGTCTGTCACGCTGGCTTTAAACATCAGGAACCCGTGAGAGGAACGACACTGTTTCAGGAAATTACAGCTTTCACCCCGCGCTGCATCTGACGTCATCAAAACTCAAACCGTTGAAAACGCAGAACAGTGAAGCGCATGTGGTCTATTTTATCTTGCACTGGCCTCTAGTGTATGATCTGTAGATTTTTACATAATGATATGAGGGGGAAAAGAATGCTTGTTCTATTTGCACTACTGAAACCGGATTGTTTATTAATTAGATTTAATACCGTAATAAACGTTGTCCTGTAAAGACACAAGAATGCTCAAATCCGTTGCCCATGTCGCTGTAAAAGATCAGTTACAACTGTCCAGTTTGGCTCCAAAATATCAGAACAAATCTGATCATGATTCAATTTCAGCGATTTAGCGCCATCTGGCGGCCATTGGAGAAATGAACGGAGTAACTCCGGCATTAACTTACAAACAAACATGGCGGCCATCTATTCTGTACAAACGACGGTATGTGAGATAGTTACAGTTTTAGTCGCTTGCTGCTGTATCAATAGAATGCAGCTGTCACACACAATATAGCCTAGTGCTGTAAGAACTCAAATTATTCGATGCCATGGTGCTGTAAAAGGTAAAAGATCATTTTTGTCTCGCTGTCGATCTGTATAGGCATTGCTAACTTCAGAAGGTAACATATGCTAGTGGAGTGCTGGTTATGATTATGTATACTGTTAAAGCTTTTCTGCAGTAAGAACATGGACATGGGTCTTAGCGACCTACCCTGAAGTTAATAAGTCCTATAACTATGCAAACTAGCTGGTTCAAATAAGTGGCTTCATATTTTCTTCCATCTTCCATATTGTATCTCTGCACATTACACGGTGATGTGCTTAAAATGTTTACAGTTGGCCATTGCAGATATAGTTCTATTAGCTAGCATTAATAATTGAATGCATTGCATTTAAGTAATTTCATTATGAAACACTTGTGTACAGGCTATTTTCAAATGCTTCTCAATAAATGTAAAGTCTGTCTGGATGAAATAATAACGTGTTGGACTGGGTGCATCGATAATGTGTGATTCTTCTTGAATGTGTCTTCAATAAGAAACCCTGAAAAGTGCCAAACTCTCGGTGCTGTATAGGTATGGGGCCCCACCAAGCCATAACTTGACAGGATGGCATACCTGCCATCCCAATCTTAGTTTTAGTCTAGATTCTAACAACAGTTGGCATTTGTGTGTTTAAGAAAATGTACAATTTATCAGCAATGTTGGATTTCCACATTCACTTTACATTCCATTACAGGCATTTAACAGTTCCCTACCCATTATACTACACTGCCACCCTTAATTTTAAGTGCAGTGTATTGAATTCAATACAAGTCTGATAAACTATGTCCTTCTGAACACATTAAAGCTTCTGGGCCTTTTCTCCCATTCTTTTCATTTTCAGCCTCTGCTTCCTCTAGCGATGGAGGCTAGTCAGATTTCACATCACGCGCGTCAGATCGAAAAGCTTCACGGCGAGGGCGACTACGCCGCCGTGCGCTCTCTGCTGAGGGACCTGGAGCGCGCGCCCGTCACGCTGGAACTGCTTCGGGAAACGGGCGTGGCCAAAGCGCTGCACCGGGTCCTGAGGACCTGCCCCGTCGCCACGGTGAGGAAAGCGGCCAAGCTCCTGCTGTCGGGGTGGAGGAAGCTGTGCGGTGGCGGGGTGGCGCCGGTTTCCACAGGAAGCCGCTGTCATCGGCGGCGAGAGGCCGAGGACCCCGCCCGAGGCCGGGGGGGCAACGGGGAGCGCCGGGGGGGCAGCGAGGAGCGCCGGGGCGGAGACGGCTCTCGCTCGCCTGACAGCTCTGACGGCGACGGCCCACATGAAGAGGAGGAGGACAGGGAGAGGAAGAGGCGCCTGACTGAAGAGGGGTGCGGCGTTTCGGAGGTGACACGGGAAGCAGCCCGATCTGTAGAGGACAGCGCGACGGGCGTGTCTGCTTCGGACAGAGGCGGTGATGTCACGGTGACATCATCAGTGGCCTCACCGGGGGAGTTCACGCAGGGCCTGCGGAGACTGCCCAAATCGCCACGACTCGCTCGTCGTCCCCGAAACAGCGACGCCTCGCCCCTGAGGTCCAAAAGCACACAGCTGCTCCTCCAGGCTCTGGGGCCGGAGGGGCCCGGCGGGGACGGGCCGGCCCCCGATCTCTCGGCGCTGGCCCGGGACATCGAGGAGCACATCTTCCTGCTGCACGGCCGGAACGAGCCCAAGTACAAGTCCTGCGTCCGGAGCAAAGTCTCGAACCTGAGGAGCCGTGGGAGCCCCCACCTGAGGGAGGGTCTGCTGCGGGGCCGGCTGGGCCCGGAGGCCTTCGCCCGCATGTCCGCCGCCGAGATGGCCGGTCGGGAGCTGCAGGAGCTGAGGCGCGAGTACACAAAGTCGGCCATCCGTGAGCACCAGCGCCCCCTGGGGGTGGAGGGCACCCCGACGGATAAGGTGCGGTGCAGGCGCTGCGACGGTTTCGACTGCAGGGTGACGCAGATCTCCCGGGGCGCCCTGTTCCTGCCCGGGTGGGTGCGGAGCGGGAACCCTGACGAGGACACCGTGACCTTTATGACCTGCGCTGGCTGTGGGGAGCAGTGGTACCACTCCGCCTGGGTCTGTCTGTGACGAGGTCACGGCGAACGGGGGTGTTTCCTCACACGTTGTTTTGCTTATTACGTCTCAATAAAGTCTTCGGTTCAATCCAAGTTTATCACCGTCTGGTCTTCGTTGATATTGTGGAATGTGACTATGAATTATCTGTATTGCCAACAAAACTCAATGGTGCCTATTAGTTCTAGTCACAAGAAATCAGTAGTGTGACCCATAAACTGGGTTAATTCTGTAAATTAGGAAGGCTCAGACAGGTGGAGAATTGCTAGCACTTTTTTTATTGCCCTCTAGTTTAATCGAGCGCTTAGCTGTGAGGGGCTGTTTTTAGAAACTGTGGTGCTGCAGGAAGCAGAGGAGTTCATAGTAGATTTATTTGGAACACAGACGGGCTCATTAGGTCTGTGTTCCAAATAGATCATGTGACTGCCGTAGAACATGCAGGGCATGTGACCAAGCGTGCCCTCTCCACCGCGCGCGAACTCTGGTGAACCTCGCACAGGAACTGCATACATCGCGAGTCAGGAGTGCTCAAATCTGAGGGGGTATTTCATGAAGCAGGATTACTGAGTCAGCTGGATGACTGTGCTGAGTAAAAACAGCCTTTTTACTTCAGTCCCTGTTCCAGATTTGGGGGAGTTTCAGGTCTTTACTCAGTGCAGTTATTAAGAATGAAAACCAGGCAATACTACTGGCCTTGAGGGTCAGATTTGAGCATCCCTGTTGCCGATATTTTTGTTGTTGGATGTCACCTTTTACTTTAAGATTTTTTATTTTTTTTAAATAGATTTGGGATTGTCAATGAGTGGCTATACTCTTCTGGAGTAGATGCTCTTAATATGATTTGCATTTATTAAATGTGCTGACTGTGTGTGTGTGTGTGTGTGTGTGTTTGTGTGTAAAACGTAGGAACGCCCATATTTGTGTGACAGGGGAACTTGGAACGAATTGAAGTTGTCCTCATGAGACCTATCCAGTATCAGCATTTTGACTCACTGTTAGAAACACTGTATCACTGCTGTTACATGCCTGAATGGCGATATAGAATTTCCGGTCATGGATGAGCTGTTAGAACAGACGTTTCAGTTGTTTTATTGCAGTTTTCAGTCAGTATTTAGTTGCATTTTATGATCATTGTTGCTAACTTGGGATTCATTACCCCTCAGATTGTTATTGTGTGTCTTTTGAACATGGCTATGCAATCTGCAGCTCTGTCCAGAGACTTATATGGGAAACATTTTATGGGCATGGCTTATCAGGAGCGTGCCATTTGTCAACACTCCTACATTATTGTGCCAGTGCGTGCCCTGCGATGGCTTTGGAAGTTCTTCTCCTGAATTTACAGCTATCCTAAGAATAGGATTTGATGCCTAAAACGAAATGACCATTCAACTGTAATTCACTGAAACAGTACATGTGATTATGGAACAATGGAAATTCACATTTTAAATGAGCACTCAAGTCAGCTATCATATATTTTGCCTCACTGAATGAGTAGCCTGTGAAGTGTTTTGAGTATTTACACACTATGGTTATGAAGACAACTGCTACAGTACATTACCTGTAGGACAGGAAGGTGTAACTATGACTGATTTGAGTTGCCATCCAGCAGTCCCCACAATGGGATTGTGGTCCCTGGCTTATGTTATATATGCCAGTTTATTCTCCATACTAGGGGGTTATGTATTAGTATTTCAGAGGATCGAACAAGTTATAAAAATAAAATTATTTAACAGAAAAAACTGAGCCATTATGAAGGGAGAAACTGTAGAAGATTCAAATGCAGAACTGTTAGTTTTAAGTTTTTTCAGTTTAAAGTTTATTTAACAACAAGGTCTCTCAACATACTTTACAAATCATGGGGTAAAAATAAGAATAAAAGAGGCAGACACCAAAGTGTTAGGAGCACGTAGGCAATGAAGAGCTGTAGACAAAGTGTTAACAAGAATGGAATAGAACCGTGAAGGAGCGTGAGCACACGAGCACTGATAAAACTGAGTGCACACGTACCGATAAAAAGTTATAGCAGGGAGAAACAGATAAAAATAAATTGGCAGGTGTATTGAAACCGTGAGGTCAGTGGGGAGAGTTAGGTGTAGGAAAGACTATATAATGTACATGTGTTTTCAGTCATGATTTTAAAAATAGCGACTTTCCGAGGTTCCCTAACCATGGTGAAGAAGACTTTTTGGAAATGCTGGGAATAGTCCTAGCGGGCTAGTGTACCTGGAGTCTAGGGCACGGGCTGGAATATAGGGCTTGAGTAAGTCGGTTGAGTAGGACGGGGCTAACCCACACAATGCCTTATTGACCAATAAGAGGGTTTTGCACTGGACGGGAGCAGTGCGCTCTGGCCTTCTGATTGCTGTCCAAGTTGCAGAGTTTTGGACAAGTTGTAGAATATTGAGTGCAGTTTTTGGGCAGCCAGACAGCTGTGCACAACAACAAGTCTGACCAGGATGTGACAAATCCACAAAACTAATTTTTTCGGCACCCTTCAAATTTTTAATGCATTTTTTTTTAAACATTGCATACCTTGCTATTTTGGAGATACTGTTAATTTGGGTAACCAGTGAGGTATCCAGGTACAGGTGAGATTCCGTGTTTGAAAGTGTTTTTGAAAAAAAATGTAAATGAAGGAACATGGCAATCTGTGATCTCAAATATTTTTGTTCTAACCGATTAAGAACTTGAGTACACTGCAGATCATCATTATAAATTTTGTATTGTGTAGGCTATTGGAATGGGGGTCAGCAGGTAGTGGTCAAGACCCAAAAATGAAGTTCCCTTTCATCAGTGTTCAATGTTGGAGAATTAGGCACTGTGCTTAAACCCTGGTTGAAGTTTGAGAATACCACAGATTTTTAATGGTTTAAGATGGACTGTAGGAAAAGCAAACCAGTATTTACAAGCACCCCAATCTTAGAATTCTTTCATTATGGATTCTGAAAGCAGGATGAAGTCATGCACCATGCTGTGTGGATTTTTATTTATTTATCTATTTATTCATTTGGCAAAATCAATTGTGCAAAACAATACAATATAAATAAACTACGCACACCTAATATTTTTAATTTATTCCACGAAGAATGACATTGAATGTGAAATGTGGATGTCAAACAAGCTTCGTAAATTTAATCAAAATACATAAAAACATTAAAATGATTGGTTTACAAAAAAAAATCTGGCAACCCGGAAGTTGGGAGCTTCGGCGCTGGTCACATGAGTCGGCGCGGACTGGGGCAGCCTCAGCCGAGAGACGCCATGTCAGATGAGAGCTGCAAGAAGCCGTACGCTTCGGGAAGGAGATGCGATAAATGAATAATACACAAAAACACCTGCAGGATATAGCCAAGTGTTGCTACTTGAGCGTTTGAACGGGTAAGGTACGTTTATGACATATCGCTCTTGGTCAGCCAGAAAATATAAATCGATGGAAGAGCTTATTTTACCAAGCAAGCTAGCTATATTAGCGTTAACTAACAGTTACAATGACCTATTGTCAACATTAACAGGAGTGTTGGGGAGCATCACAGGCTGACATCAAGAAGTAGCTAGCGTTAACTAACATTAGCTAAGTTAGCTTGGTGGAATAATCTGGCACGAACCGGCCTTACGATGAGAAACTCGGCAATTGTGTAGCTAGCTAGACTGGGTAACTGGCTTTTTCCATAGTTAGCATTGTTGGCAGTCAGCTTCTTAGACTTCAGTTTTGTGACCACACTCGTGTTTATCTCATTTACATCTGCTAAAACTACCTGGTGATCTTTGAACCTTAGCTTTGCTTGTTATGTTACTATTTTGGTAACAAACAAAAAAAAAAGCCACACATTTTGCTAAGTTGGTTCAATGCTAGTAGTATTCCACTTTATAAAGATGTTTGGTGTGAACGTCGAGTTTTTTGCTAGCGAACGTGAAAGTGAACGATATTTATCTAACTAGGCTCAATGTTGTTTCTTCACAAATCATTTATGCGTCGGGTTAGGTCATGTTTTTATATGTTGGCTGTTTATTGGCTTTTAAGTTAGGTAGCTAACGCCAGGGGAGTTTGCAAGCTTTCGGGTGTTTGTACGTAGTGTTTGGCGAGTTAACAAGCTAGCTAACAAGCTAGCTAACGTTAGTTAACCAACTAAACTGCGCTTGCTTTCCGTGACTTGTTCAGGTGGTATAGCGTTTTCTGGGTGAGCAACCAACCTTGGATGCATTTGATGGTCGACAAGTTTGCCTGTTAGCAAACATGCATAACGACGAATTCATTTTAAGACCGCATCGCTGTTTTGTAGACTAGGCTATGCGATTCGCAACAATTACACAACCAGCTAGCTAATCAGTCGCAACCACAGGTAAACCATTATAAAATATAAAACGTTAAACGATGTGTGTGAGGTTTATTCTCATTCAAAACGGCTTTGCTTTGCTGCATAATGGCTCATATGAATGGTACAGTGTGGTGTAAACCTTGTGACTTGCAGGACGAGTCAGTGCTGATAATGGCACATGATCTGGGCAGCTGAGCGAGATTCTGATATGAATACAGCCCAACCCGGCCTGATAACGTAGTGCTGCTGCGGCCGCGGCCTGGGTTATTCTCTAGTTGCATTGTGAACCTTTTTTTTTATTCAGTCGTATGTTACAACCCACTTAGTGTTTAGTCAAATAAAGTAGTGAACGGACTAATCCTTAAATGCACTTTATAAACTGATCAAACCGTGCCATCTTGAATCATCTGCCAAGTATTTCTTTTTACACTTCCCGTTGGACTCGTACGCTACTGGAACTGTGCCTAAAGGCCGACTGTTTTGTTGTGGCAATATAAGTGTAGAATCGGTGCGTGTGCATGTTTAGGTTTTTAATGCAAGCAATGAATACAATACAATACTGATTAGTAATGTTTTTTTTTGTGCGTGTGTGTGTCTGATATTTGCAGAAGCTGAGCACGGGAGACATGGCCAGTCTGTCAAGGTAATTTTGAAATGTGGAAGCGTATGGTTCCTGTGTGTTAACTCTGGCTTTGCACAAGATATGCGGTACCTTGTGCGGTTACATGTGACCAGTAAAAATTCACGCAACTACTGCAGGGGCAGAAAAGTTTTTGTTGAAATGTAACATTTTGTAAAAACTGAGTAAACGGTTTTTTTTTGTCAGTTAGGAGCCCTGCGGACATTCACACAGTTGCTGTTGTGAAACTACAGGCCTTACCTCCTCTTCTATTCTTTCAGACTGGTGAATTAAAACAAACCGACACATGGTGCATTTGTCATTTAAGTTTTTTAATCTACTCTTTTTTTTAATTTAAGGATAGTAACTTATATAGAAAATGCAGCAAAAAATGGAATATGGAAAATGCTGACTTTGGCTGTTAAATGCTGATGGGAACAGCTGATGAGTTAGTTCCTCTTGCAGTTTTGAGCAAAGGTTAGTCTGGACTTTTTTTTCTTTTTCTATCCCATGTGACTGTCAGCACATGCTTTAATGCCTTTACTTAAGATCAGAGTTCGAGAAGGCTCTTGAATGGGAAATAGTTTTGGTGAATGTGTCATTGTGGGTCCGTCTATGCGTAGTTTATGAAACCACCGCGCTCTTGTACAGGACGCTGTCACGTTACTCTCTTTCATTGTGCTTTTTAAACATTGCAGAAGTGCAGTGACCATTTTCCACTTTGAGTAAATGGGTCACTTAGTGTCCGCAACCATTGTTCTGTTTACTTGGTCACTGCGAGGAGCTTGCTATAAAAGTGTGCTGTACATTCAGCCTTGTATAAATAATGAGTCACTTATTGCATTGTGCTACAGGCCATAGTAGAGGAGTTCCGGTGCTGTTATTCCAGCATTGCCCTGATTCATATTGCAGTCATTTGGTCGTCATTTTTAACTCCGGTAGCTAGGAGTGGGTGAGTCTGTTTTTTTTTAAGTGTGTGAGTGTTGATTGGTCGATGTAAAGAGCTGCAATATGGTGGTGTGAGCGCATTCCAACAGAAACGTTCCAGTCAGGTTCCACTTTCTGTTGTTATCTCACACGTGACCAACCATCAAGTGATCCAGTGGAGTTTTACCTGTTTTTTTAGAGCAAAATCAATTGCTCTTCTTCCAGTTAATCTCCACAGAATGCTGGAATGTGAATTGAAATGGACACCTGTGCGTAGGGTCATCTGCAGGGGGTGGAGCCTGTGCTCACGCTCATGAATATTTATTGAGCTGATTGGCAGATTAAGTCCTTCTGTCAACGTTTGTGTAGTGCCTGTTAGTTACTGACTGATCTGACTTTTTATCTGTTTGGGTGGTGTAATACGTAACTCGCTGTGTGCAAGCATAATAGAAGCAGGTTTCTCTTTTTGAAAATACTGTAAATTCTTAATACTGTGAATTTATTGCACATAAGGGGCAAATTAATTTCTTGCTCAGGTCCTGGGCAACAGAGTTAACCACTTTGTATGGACATGGCAATAAAATGTAGATATGAAATTATTTCCAGGGAAATTGCGCTTAACTGTGCCTTTATCTAGGCACGTTAGAGTGTATGCAAACGCACTTTTGTTGAAAGTATTTGAATGTGTTGCGAGATGGCAGTTATGCAAAGAGACCGCTGGCCTTGTGTTTCTGCCTCAGTGTGACAGTGCAGGACTGATGGGTAAGTGGAACCGTCTCCAACAAACTGGGTCCCCGTTCAGAGAAACCTGCGGCTTTTTTTGAGAGAAGGGGCGAGTGCTCTATATCCTGCATTTGCTCACCGAATTAGTGTTGTATTTTTTGTTGAGTCGCACTTAGCATTGATGCTGCGTTTTAGTGTTTCGCGCTGAAGTCACGCCTCTATGCTTGTAATTCTTTTTTTAAATTCTGCATTGCATATGAGATGACCGAATACTTTTGTTTTGACTAGGTGTCATTTTTGACTGCGCAATCTTTCGCTTGCACTCATTGTCTACAAGAGTGAACGTGCACGCAGGGTCTTCAGGAAACTGAGTTGATCAGCGGTTCTAGTAAAGACATCCTGGAGCGTGTGCTTAAGAGCCTCATCAACCAAGTGCTAAGGAGCTCTGGCAGTCTGAGCCAAATTAATCAGGATTTGATCCAGGATGTTGTGATGCAGGAGTAGATTGTGATGCAGGGAAGATTCGTTTGGAAACAGCAGATGTGCCATTTATAAATTCAATCACCAACAGTCGCTGAGCTCACTGAAGCAGGTGCTGGTCCTCACTGCTGACTGGAAAACTGCAGGAGCGTTTAACCTTTGGAGGGGAAAAAAAGAAATGCCAGGAATCGTGTGCGTAGGACAGAAAGACTTGACAAATAGGTCCAGTGGGACAAAACCGTTAGCAGCCTTATACTACAGTTCCTTAATTTTCGATATGCAGTGTTGTAGTGTCAATGAGGGTGCAAACGACGACTGCTGTCTCACGGATGCCGTTTGTTTTATTAGTTATGTAGAGCTCAGTTTTGGTGCTCAGGCTTTTTTTAAAAGTATGTTTTTATGGCTTTTTTCCGTTCTGTTGGACTGGGCAGTGTAGAGAGGCAGGAAGGACGGGAGGCGAGGGAGAGGGGGAGGCGCGCGATGAAGGTCGCGTGGCCGGATTCGAGCCGCCGTCCTCGCCGCTCGTAACGGGCGTGTGGTCAGTGCTCTACGGGCTGCGCCACGAGACTCCCCTGCTCCCCTGCCCCGCCCCTTTTAGCCAAAAGCATGTCGGGCGACTAGAAATCACACTCGGATGACCGAAGCAGGAAAGCGCCGGAAGGCTTTAAATTCGGGAGGAGCTGTGTTATTTTACAGTCCAGGTGAACTCATCCAGTACACTTCCGATGAGGGGAAACTGACTGTTATCTGTTTCTTTTCTCTCCCCCCCCCCCCCCCCCTTCCCCTCCCCAGGTGGATGTTGAAGATTTCCCCTGAACACTAGAGGTAAGGACAGCGTGCGTGCTGCCTGGCGGTTCTCTTCATGACTGTCATAAGACTGGCTGAGGGATTTTTGGTGGCCTAGCGTTCCTGCCGTGTCCTCAGTGCCTTATTGAATTCTGTCTGCTGAACAAGGGGGAATTATGGGACGTGGCTGCCACAGCGGGCCCTTTGAGGGGTTTTAACGAGGGTCACGTTTGGGCCCCGCGAGGCCCACCAGCTCGGCTCTGCTGGCGTAGAGGCCGAAGCACGGCTGTAGATGAAAAAAAATAAAACAGAAAAAAAAAAAAAAAAAAAAAAGGCCCATGTTCCTGTCTAAATATGTGTATTAGGTGCCCAGAATGTGTAAGAGGTGCTTTTTATAAGTACACAACTCTTGGATTAGATGTCTAAGTTGGATTAGAGGTTAAATCCAGTTACCTCTGGTCCAGAGTGAAGTGTGTTGGACAAATTCACTGCTAGGTTTGAGACCCACTGGTCCTCAACTGTGACCTGCTGAACTCATTTTATTTGCTGTGATTGATCCCTTATTACATTTCTGTTACATCCATTCTACCCCTACTTTACACCAGGCCGGCCAGTGGAGGATGGGCTCTCCTTCTATAGTCTGCTTCCTCCAGAGATTTTTTTTTTTTCATCAGGGAGTTTCTTTTTGTAGGGTTTTCCTACCCACTGGGGTGTTTAGCTCACGTGTTTGCTATTTGGGGGTTCTGGCCTGGTTTTTGCTCTTTTCTGATATTGTGAAGTGTCGTCATGACGACAGTTTTTTTTTGTGGCTGTGAAACTGGAGTGCAGTAGGCTTTGTGTCATCTCTGTCAAACATCAGTTTATCAATAAAACATTTCATCTTCATGGAGAGATCATGTTGAATCCCTTTGTTGTAGTAGTGTACCAGAATTTGACCTGTGAATTGAGTGGTTTTGAGGTCTTGATTAGTGTCTGAGTTTTTTTTTTCAGTCTCCTGAAAGAGCGATCTTTAATGCCTAAACGGTTCTGCTCTGTGCTCCAGGACCCACCGCAATCCCGGAAGTGCCCCAGCGGAGAGGCCCAATGGCGGCGAAGTCGTCCCTGCTGAAGGTCATCCTGCTGGGGGACGGGGGCGTGGGCAAGAGCTCCCTCATGAACCGCTACGTCACCAACAAGTTCGACACGCACCTCTTCCACACCATCGGCGTGGAGTTCCTCAACAAGGACCTGGAGGTGGACGGGCGCCTGGTGACCATGCAGATCTGGGACACGGCGGGCCAGGAGCGCTTCCGCAGCCTCCGCACCCCCTTCTACCGGGGCTCCGACTGCTGCCTGCTCACCTTCAGCGTCGACGACAGCCAGAGCTTCCTCAACCTGGCCAACTGGAAGAAGGAGTTCATCTACTACGCCGACGTCAAGGAGCCCGAGAGCTTCCCCTTCGTGGTGCTGGGCAACAAGCTGGACGTGACGGAGAGGCAGGTGGGCGCGGAGGAGGCCCAGCAGTGGTGCCGGGACAACGGGAACCACCCGTACTTCGAGACCAGCGCCAAGGACTCCACCAACGTGGCAGCGGCCTTCGAGGAGGCGGTGCGGCGGGTGCTGGCCGCCGAGGACAGGGGGGAGCACCTCATCCCCACGGACACGGTCAACCTGCACCGGAAGCCGCGCTCTAGCGCCTCCTGCTGTTGATTGCCGGCGCGAAACTGCGGCTTTTTTTTTCGTACCCCCAGCATGCAACTTGAGGCATGGCCTACCCCCCCCACCCCCCTCCTCCTCCTCCTCCCCCAGGAAAGATTGGGGGTGCATTCGGGAGACAGAACATCACGTAGAACACGATGAGATGATGGGTGGAGCCCACAGTTTAGAGTTTTTCTGAAGGGCGTCGGACAAGCTCTGAACTCCATTTCCCATCAGCCCCTTTGAGAAAAGCTGTGTGGCGCTTAGCCAGTTGAGCGTGCCCTTGATTTGTTTGACATGAGTGCAGCGCCCCCATCCGCACGTGTCCCCGCTTGGCCTGGCACCCCTGAGTAAGAACCCTCAGTGTAATTAGAAGCTCATTTATTCCTGGATGTGTGGGATTATAGGGTGGCGTGTGGAGGGTAGGCTTCTGAAGCTTTAGGGGGGACTTCCAGGTCAACTGTGTAGTATTTAATAAAAGTATAAATATTGTCTAACTCTTACATGTCTTAATATAAAGAAATGACACGGTAATGGAGGTCTGGAGCTGTTTCTAATGATGACGTCAGGATGTCGGAGAGAACAGCTTCCTTTACGTCACAGTCTGAAGACCGACAGGGAGAGGCACCTCAGCCGTACTGACTGTTTCCTCCTTCATAGCAGAAATTAGTTTGGACCGTGGCCCAAAATGAGCCCCTCTTGCTTCTGTAGATCAGATTTAGAGATGGAAAAAAAAACAATTAAAAGGTATGTCAATTTGCTTAAGATCCAGTAAAAAAATAAATAAATAAAATGATTTCAATGTTAAGCTCTGGAACATATTTCATATGGCTACATTATACATGCTATCTCAGCTGTCAGAAGAAAAAATTCTTGGTGTTGATTATTTTAATGAAACAGCAATTTGTTTACCTTAAATTGAAGGATTACACAAAGGTGCCAAATGTAACACTGTCTCTAATGAATTTGTAACACAACTCAATTATATTGACTGACTAAAGTGATTTATACAGTCTGACCTCAGAAGTGTTGGTCACTTGCTAATAAAAAGCACTAGTGTTCCTACTTTATAGTACAGAGATAGACGTTGGACAAAAACAATTGTTAGCAGGAATATTCTTAGTAGGCAGGACTACTCATCAGCCATGTACTGTTGGGGGGGGGGGGGGACTGTGTGTTCTTTTGGACTTTGCAAAAAATGTCCTTTTGCCGGCGAGAATTTGCAAACACAAGAGGGAACAGACATTTGAGCGGAAAAGCCTGGCTGTGTTCTCATGCATGAAAAGATTCTGCTGTTTACATTACCACTAATAAACTGAAAAAGATGTTTTACTGCACAAATGTTAGTCATGTGATTTTATTTTAATTTTTTTCTTGGAAATGAATTGTGGGTGATTTCCTCTGCCTCTCTTTCCAGGATTCAGTTATAAACAAAGCAAAGATGTGAGATGCAGAGAAATGCACGTGCACACTTGTATATGTATATATATATACATGTATATATATTTAAGTGTGTGTGTATATATATGTGTGTATATATCTATATATAGATAGATATAGATATAATGTATGACACATACTTTCCATCTGTAAGCAAATGATCGATCTTTATATGGTAAATGGACTGCATTTATATAGCGCTTTTATCCAAAGCGCTTTACAATTGATGCCTCTCATTCGCCAGAGCAGTTAGGGGTTAGGTGTCTTGCTCAAGGACACTTCGACACGCCCATTGTTTGCTGTTATTGGATAGTAATAGCAATGGAAAAATAGTTTAAATGGTTTTAGAGGACAAAATCTGTTCAATATTTTGTATGGTCCATCGATGTCATCTTTTTTTCTTTTTTTTGTTGCAAGCCTTTGAATATGATTTGCTGTTGAGGCACCAAAACTATTTTGTTTGTAAGGGGTTTGGTAAGCAGCCTCTAAAATGCACATCAGTTGCCTTTAAGTGTTTGATAAAGGCCAGAGAGCTGATGGTTTTGGTGTGAAAAGGTCTGTACTGCGGGAGGGCCTTTCTGTGGCACGAAGGCACCTGAATGTGCCAGTGTCCAATGCGCAGAAGCACAAGATGGATTCCGCGGCGTGAAGCTCATAGCGTGCGTTCGCTAATGTGCGGGATGTGCAGTCTTACTTTTGTTTTAGCGATAGCCAGACTGCCATAACTATGATGGCTGAAGGTAGCGAAAATACTAAATGATTATGGAATCAAATAATTTCAAGTCAGTTTATTTAAATAAGTAGCAAATTGTTTGGTAAATTCAACTGAGCTGAATTAAATTAAAAATGGTGTTGATCCCAATGCAGGCATCTCACATTGTTCTTTTATCAAATCACCTTGGAAGTTAAAGGTGTTTCAAAATTTTCTGCCTTGCAATTCTGCTCATTCTTATCAGTTCGATGCAGTTCCATTCTGCATTTATTTTATTTTTTTCCGAATCGAGGCGGCTTTCGCGTCAATTTCAGTCAGACGTGTGATGATCAAAAAACCACCGCCTGTTCAACTTGCATCAAAGTTCTATACGTTCGGGCCCAACCACTCTTCCCCTGAAGCCGCCCAGCCTATTGGATTTTCCATTAATCGAGAGTGATTCGCAGGCCCGGACGTCAACCTGTCTGCGCTCTTCATCACAAAGGATGTCCGGCTTCGTCTTGTTCTCCGGTAAGTTGAATGAAGTTTTCTCAATGAATCTTTTTACCCTGACAGATTTCATTATCACTTGGCTATAATAAGGTATGGCTGCCCATTGCAGTTGGCAGGTGTTTTGCCTGCTGATTGGTCGGCCCTTTTTCCTGTGGATGGGGATCACCTGGTGCTTTATGGATTGTTCCATGAAAAGTTCAAGCTGACTTGGAGGAGCAGACTATTTGCGCTAATGAGCAGGTGCACCTAATAAAGGTGCAGATAAGTGTGTATTTTGAATTTTTTCAGGAACTACATTTTTCAATATAAATGACTTCAAACATATTTTGTTGTATTTTTTAAAATGTATTAAATGTGATCATATTTTAGTTGGTAATCCACTTTCTTTGAAAAATATTTTAGAATGCTTATATATATATATATACAATTTTCTTTTAAGGTTCCAGTATTATCCCACTAAACTTTTTAACTAAACTATTTGTTCCTTTATGATGCTGGAGGTTCAAATTAGTCTTATGAAAACAGTCATAATCAGGATGTTTGTGGAAAAACCTCAAAATGCTATAGTCATATGTCCAAAAAAATCAACATTTTTTTGGTACAAATTGACAGGCAATCATGTTTGTATTACAAACATTGTGAAACTAATTTTAAAATTTGCGTTTGACGGATTTTATGATGTTTTCGGTGGAAAGTGAGGAAATACGTGTCTACAGCATTATGTTCAAAAAAATGTCTGAATAGGTAACTGTGGATAGGTAAAAAATGTGTTTGAATTCAAAATACAAAAGGCTACAGCCTTATGTCCAAAAAATGTGAAAATACATTGCAAACAAGGTGAAATAAATGAATAAAAATGAGTTTGAAGTTATTTATGATCAATAATGGGTGTTTTCTTGGAAAATGGAAAAAACATAAGACTATAGGCTTATGTCCAAAAAGGGTCAAAAGTGGCAATAATTTTAAAATGCCATTTTTATTATATACGGATTGATAGGAAATCATGTTTGTATTAACACTGTGGTGAAATAAATGAATTAAAATGAGTTTGAAGTTATTTATGATCAATAATGGGTTTTCTTGGAAAATGGAAAAAAAAACATAAGACTATAGGCTTATGTCCAAAACGGGTGAAAAGTGGCAATAATTGTTAAATGCCATTTTCTTTATACAGATGGATAGGAAATCATGTTTGTATTGCAATTGTGGTGAAATAAACTGATTAAAATGAGTTTGAAGTTATTTATGATCAATAATGTGTTTTCTTGGTAAATGGAAAAAACATAAGACTATAGGCTTATGTCCAAAAAGGGTGAAAAGTGGCAATAATTTTAAATGCCATTTTCTTTATACGGATGGATAGGAAATCATGTTTGTATTGCAATTGTGGTGAAATAAACTGATTAAAATGAGTTTGAAGTTATTTATGATCAATAATGTGTTTTCTTGGTAAATGGAAAAAACATAAGACTATAGGCTTATGTCCAAAAAGGGTGAAAAGTGGCAATAATTTTAAAATGCCATTTTCTTTATACGGATGGATAGGAAATCATGTTTGTATTAGAAATGTGGTGAAATAAACTGATTAAAATGAGTTTGAAGTTATTTATGATCAATAATGTGTTTTCTTCGAAAATGAAAAAAAACATAAGACTATAGGCTTATGTCCAAAAAGGGTGAAAAGTGGCAATAATTTTAAAATGCCATTTTTTTTTTATACGGATGGATAGGAAATCTGTTTGTATTAGAAATGTGGTGAAATAAACTGATTAAAATGAGTTTGAAGTTATTTATGATCAATAATGTGTTTTCTTCGAAAATGAAAAAAAACATAAGACTATAGGCTTATGTCCAAAAAGGGTGAAAAGTGGCAATAATTTTAAAATGCCATTTTCTTTATACGGATGGATAGGAAATCATGTTTGTATTGCAATTGTGGTGAAATAAACTGATTAAAATGAGTTTGAAGTTATTTATGATCAATAATGTGTTTTCTTGGTAAATGGAAAAAACATAAGACTATAAGCTTATGTCCAAAAAGGGTGAAAAGTGGCAATAATTTTAAAATGCCATTTTCTTTGTACGGATGGATAGGAAATCATGTTTGTATTGCAATTGTGGTGAAATAAACTGATTAAAATGAGTTTGAAGTTATTTATGATCAATAATGGGTTTTCTTGGTAAATGGAAAAAACATAAGACTATAGGCTTATGTCCAAAACGGGTGAAAAGTGGCAATAATTGTTAAATGCCATTTTCTTTATACAGATGGATAGGAAATCATGTTTGTATTGCAATTGTGGTGAAATAAACTGATTAAAATGAGTTTGAAGTTATTTATGATCAATAATGTGTTTTCTTGGTAAATGGAAAAAACATAAGACTATAGGCTTATGTCGAAAACGGGTGAAAAGTGGCAATAATTTTTAAATGCCATTTTCTTTATACGGATGGATAGGAAATCATGTTTGTATTGCAATTGTGGTGAAATAAACTGATTAAAATGAGTTTGAAGTTATTTATGATCAATAATGTGTTTTCTTGGTAAATGGAAAAAAAAAAAACATAAGACTATAGGCTTATGTCCAAAAAGGGGTGAAAAGTGGCAATAATTTTAAAATGCCATTTTTTTATATACGGATGGATAGGAAATCATGTTTGTATTAGAACTGTGGTGAAATAAATGATTAAAATGAGTTTGAAGTTATTTATGATCAATAATGTGTTTTCTTGGAAAATGAAAAAAAAAAACATAAGACTATAGGCTTATGTCCAAAACGGGTGAAAAGTGGCAATAATTTTAAAATGCCATTTTCTTTATACGGATGGATAGGAAATCATGTTTGTATTGAAATGTGGTGAAATAAACTGATTAAAATGAGTTTGAAGTTATTTATGATCAATAATGTGTTTTCTTGGTAAATGAAAAAAACATAAGACTATAGGCTTATGTCCAAAAAGGGTCAAAAGTGGCAATAATTTTAAAATGCCATTTTCTTTATACGGATGGATAGGAAATCATGTTTGTATTACAACTGTGGTGAAATAAATGAATTAAAATGAGTTTGAAGTTATTTATGATCAATAATGTGTTTTCTTGGTAAATGGAAAAAACATAAGACTATAGGCTTATGTCCAAAAAGGGTGTCCAAAGTGGCAATAATTTTAAAATGCCATTTCTTTGTACGGATGGATAGGAAATCATGTTTGTATTGCAATTGTGGTGAAATAAAACTGATTAAAATGAGTTTGAAGTTATTTATGATCAATAATGGTTTTTTCTTGGTAAATGGAAAAAAAAAAAACATAAGACTATAGGCTTATGTCCAAAAAAGGGTGAAAAGTGGCAATAATTTTAAAATGCCATTTTCTTTATACGGATGGATAGGAAATCATGTTTGTATTGAAATTGTGGTGAAATAAACTGATTAAAATGAGTTTGAAGTTATTTATGATCAATAATGTGTTTTTCTTCGAAAATGGAAAAAAAAAACATAAGACTATAGGCTTATGTCCAAAAAGGGTGAAAAGTGGCAATAATTTTAAAATGCCATTTTCTTTATACGGATGGATAGGAAATCATGTTTGTATTGCAATTGTGGTGAAATAAACTGATTAAAATGAGTTTGAAGTTATTTATGATCAATAATGTGTTTTCTTGGTAAATGGAAAAAACATAAGACTATAGGCTTATGTCCAAAAAGGGTGAAAAGTGGCAATAATTTTTAAAATGCCATTTTCTTTATACGGATGGATAGGAAATCATGTTTGTATTACAATGTGGTGAAATAAACTGATTAAAATGAGTTTGAAGTTATTTATGATCAATAAATGTGTTTTCTTGGAAAATGGAAAAAAAACATAAGACTATAGGCTTATGTCCAAAACGGGTGAAAAGTGGCAATAATTGTTAAAATGCCATTTTCTTTATACGGATGGATAGGAAATCATGTTTGTATTGCAATTGTGGTGAAATAAACTGATTAAAATGAGTTTGAAGTTATTTATGATCAATAATGTGTTTTCTTGGTAAATGGAAAAAACATAAGACTATAGGCTTATGTGCAAAAAGGGTGAAAAGTGGCAATAATTTTAAAATGCCATTTATTAAATACGGATTGATAGGAAATCATGTTTGCATTACAACTGTGGTGAAATAAACTGATTAAAATGAGTTTGAAATTATTTATGATCAATAATGTGTTTTCTTGGAAAATGGAAAAAACATAAGACTATAGGCTTATGTCCAAAAACGGGTGAAAAGTGGCAATAATTTTAAATGCCATTTTCTTTATACGGATGGATAGGAAATCATGTTTGTATTGCAATTGTGGTGAAATAAACTGATTAAAATGAGTTTGAAGTTATTTATGATCAATAATGTGTTTTCTTGGTAAATGGAAAAAAACATAAGACTATAGGCTTATGTCCAAAAACGGGGTCAAAAGTGGCAATAATTTTAAAATGCCATTTTCTTATATACGGATGGATAGGAAATCATGTTTGTATTACAACTGTGGTGAAATAAACTGATTAAAATGAGTTTGAAGTTATTTATGATCAAAAATGTGTTTTCTTGGAAAATGGAAAAAACATAAGACTATAGGCTTATGTCCAAAAAGGGTGAAAAGTGGCAATAATTTTAAAATGGCATATAATAGATACGGATTGATAGGAAATCATGTTTGTATTACAACTGTGGTGACATAAATGAATTAAAATGAGTTTGAGGTTATTTATGATCAATAATGTGTTTTCTTGGAAAATGGAAAAAACATAAGACTATAGGCTTATGTCCAAAAAGGGTGAAAAGTGGCAATAATTTTTAAATGCCATTTTCTTTATACGGATGGATAGGAAATCATGTTTGTATTAGAAATGTGGTGAAATAAACTGATTAAAATGAGTTTGAAGTTATTTATGATCAAAAATGTGTTTTCTTGGAAAATGGAAAAAACATAAGACTATAGGCTTATGTCCAAAACGGGTGAAAAGTGGCAATAATTGTTAAATGCCATTTTCTTTATACAGATGGATAGGAAATCATGTTTGTATTGCAATTGTGGTGAAATAAACTGATTAAAATGAGTTTGAAGTTATTTATGATCAATAATGTGTTTTCTTGGTAAATGGAAAAAACATAAGACTATAGGCTTATGTCCAAAAAGGGTCAAAAGTGGCAATAATTTTTAAATGCCATTTATTAAATACGGATTGATAGGAAATCATGTTTGTATTACAACTGTGGTGAAATAAACTGATTAAAATGAGTTTGAGGTTATTTATGATCAAAAATGTGTTTTCTTGGAAAATGGAAAAAACATAAGACTATAGGCTTATGTCCAAAACGGGTGAAAAGTGGCAATAATTTTTAAATGCCATTTCCTTTATACGGATGGATAGGAAATCATGTTTGTATTACAACTGTGGTGAAATAAACTGATTAAAATGAGTTTGAAGTTATTTATGATCAATAATGTGTTTTCTTGGAAAATGGAAAAAACATAAGACTATAGGCTTATGTCCAAAACGGGTGAAAAGTGGCAATAATTTTTAAATGCCATTTCCTTTATACGGATGGATAGGAAATCATGTTTGTATTACAACTGTGGTGAAATAAATGAATTAAAATGAGTGTGAAGTTATTTATGATCAATAATGTGTTTTCTTGGAAAATGGGAAAAACATAAGACTATAGGCTTATGTCCAAAAAGGGTGAAAAGTGGCAATAATTTTAAAATGCCATATATTAGATACGGATTGATAGGAAATCATGTTTGTATTACAACTGTGGTGACATAAATGAATTAAAATGAGTTTGAGGTTATTTATGATCAATAATGTGTTTTCTTGGAAAATGGGAAAAACATAAGACTATAGGCTTATGTCCAAAAAGGGTGAAAAGTGGCAATAATTTTTAAATGCCATTTTCTTTATACGGATGGATAGGAAATCATGTTTGTATTAGAAATGTGGTGAAATAAACTGATTAAAATGAGTTTGAGGTTATTTATGATCAATAATGTGTTTTCTTGGAAAATGGAAAAAACATAAGACTATAGTTTATGTCCAAAAAGGGTCAAAAGTGGCAATAATTTTTAAATGCCATTTTCGTTATACGGATGGATGGGAAATCATGTTTGTATTGCAATTGTGGTGAAATAAATGAATTAAAATGAGTTTGAAGTTATTTATGATCAATAATGTGTTTTCTTCGAAAATGGAAAAAACATAAGACTATAGGCTCATGTCCAAAACGGGTCAAAAGTGGCAATAATTTTTAAATGTCATTTTCTTCATACGGATGTATAGGAAATCATGTTTGTATTAGAAATGTGGTGAAATGAACTGATTAAAATGAGTTTGAAGATATTTACGATCAAAAATGTGTTTTCTTGGAAAATGGAAAGAACATAGGACTATAGGCTTATGTCCAAAAAGGGTCAAAAGTGGCAATAATTTTAAAATGCCATTTTCTTTATACGGATGGATAGGAATTCCGGTTTGTATTAGAAATATGGTGAAATAAACTGATTAAAATGAGTTTGAAGTTATTTATGATCAAAAATGTGTTTTCTTGGAAAATGGAAAAAACATAAGACTATAGGCTTATGTCCAAAACGGGTGAAAAGTGGCAATAATTTTTAAATGCCATTTCCTTTATACGGATGGATAGGAAATCATGTTTGTATTACAACTGTGGTGAAATAAACTGATTAAAATGAGTATGAGGTTATTTATGATCAATAATGTGTTTTCTTGGAAAATGGAAAAAACATAAGACTATAGGCTTATGTCCAAAACGGGTGAAAAGTGGCAATAATTTTTAAATGCCATTTCCTTTATACGGATGGATAGGAAATCATGTTTGTATTACAATTGTGGTGAAATAAATGAATTAAAATGAGTGTGAAGTTATTTATGATCAATAATGTGTTTTCTTGGAAAATGGGAAAAACATAAGACTATAGGCTTATGTCCAAAAAGGGTGAAAAGTGGCAATAATTTTAAAATGGCATATAATAGATACGGATTGATAGGAAATCATGTTTGTATTACAACTGTGGTGACATAAATGAATTAAAATGAGTTTGAGGTTATTTATGATCAATAATGTGTTTTCTTGGAAAATGGGAAAAACATAAGACTATAGGTTTATGTCCAAAAAGGGTCAAAAGTGGCAATAATTTTTAAATGCCATTTTCGTTATACGGATGGATGGGAAATCATGTTTGTATTGCAATTGTGGTGAAATAAATGAATTAAAATGAGTTTGAAGTTATTTATGATCAATAATGTGTTTTCTTCGAAAATGGAAAAAACATAAGACTATAGGCTTATGTCCAAAAAGGGTCAAAAGTGGCAATAATTTTTAAATGCCATTTTCGTTATACGGATGGATAGGAAATCATGTTTGTATTACAACTGTGGTGAAATAAATGAATTAAAATGAGTTTGAAGTTATTCATGATCAATAATGTGTTTTCTTCGAAAATGGAAAAAACATAACACTATAGGCTCATGTCCAAAACGGGTCAAAAGTGGCAATAATTTTTAAATGTCATTTTCTTTATACGGATGTATAGGAAATCATTTTTGTATTAGAAATGTGGTGAAATGAACTGATTAAAATGAGTTTGAAGATATTTACGATCAAAAATGTGTTTTCTTGGAAAATGGAAAGAACATAAGACTATAGGCTTATGTCTAAAACGGGTGAAAAGTGGCAATAATTTTTAAATGCCATATATTAGATACAGATTGATAGGAAATCATGTTTGTATTACAACTGTGGTGACATAAATGAATTAAAATGAGTTTGAGGTTATTTATGATCAATAATGTGTTTTCTTGGAAAATGGAAAAAACATAAGACTATAGGCTTATGTCCAAAAAGTGTCAAAAGTGGCAATAATTTTTAAATGCCATTTTCATTATACGGATGGATAGGAAATCATGTTTGTATTGCAATTGTGGTGAAATAAATGAATTAAAATGAGTTTGAAGTTATTTATGATCAATAATGTGTTTTCTTCAAAAATGGAAAAAACATAAGACTATAAGCTTATGTCCAAAAAGGGTGAAAAGTGGCAATAATTTTAAAATGCCATTTTTTTTTTTACGGATGGATAGGAAATCATGTTTGTATTGCAATTGTGGCGAAATAAACTGATTAAAATATGAGTTTGAAGTTATTTATGATCAATAACGTGTTTTCTTGGAAAATGGAAAAATACATAAGACTACGCTAGTTCTAAGTATACCTTTTTTCAATTCAGATGGCTGAGAAATTAAAACAAATGAAAATGTCTTTTCATTTTTAATGAAAAAATGTTTCTGTGGAAAAACAACAAAATACATGTTCAGTGTGAAATACATCATTTATTTTTAATGATTACTCAATTTCCCAAATGTATTTAATAAGTCAAATTTAATTCAATTTTATTGAGAATTGAATTCCACAATAATTAATTTTTTTTACATTTATTTTAACTTCTTTTAGGTAGCAAGCATACACAGCATAATCTTGTATTAATAAATAATGCTTCATCACTGAGATTCTCACAAAAGATGCACCACAAAACAGGGACATTCTTAGTTTTTTTTTCATATATTGTCTGGACTTTTCCTAGATGCTATATACAGCATGTATGGAAGGGAAGTATATAGTGAAATATACAGCTATAAATATATGGTGAAATATACAGCTGGGCCTGTTCAACAAAATGCCCAAATATTCCCCAGAAAGTTGAAGTTAAAATGTATTTTAATTACATGAAAGTGCACCTCCTGACATAGCTGGATTTCTTGTTCTTACAAAACATACCTGCAACAAGAACTGCAAACATAAGCAATAACGCCTTAATTTCCCTGGTTAATAAAGTGTTTTCACTCAACTCAAAGACATATTCAGTTTTACAGGCACAGCAGAGTTAATAGTTTCTTTTTCCTGACTTTTACAGTATTTGCTACACCATACTGAGCTTGTGCCGTTTGTGCACGACAAAAGTACACAACTGAAATGTCTCACTATTTAACAGCCAAAAGTACTTTATGCTGTATTGCAAATAGCTGGTTTATTAACAAGACTTTCCTGTGCATACAGGAAGTTGGGCTCAATGGAGTAAAAAAGAAAAAGAAAAAAAAAAGAAAAAGTGAGCAGATAAGAGTCCACTGCAATGTGTTCTCAGTTCTGCTGGGTTCTGTTGGGTTCCGTTGGGTTCCCCACGTCTTGGATCAGCTCAAGAGGTGCTTCTTGCCTAGAAATTGTACTTTCCTGTCGAAGGCGGTGGAGCGGATCGGAGCATTCGGCTCATAAAAGGGATTCATAGCAAACTGAGGGGAAAAAAAGGACGTAATACAGATCTTTTTAATCTGAGAAAGATTTTAATCTTTGGGTTTACCTGTCCATTCGACAGCACAACAATTTGCGCTGGCAGTTCTGTTACGTTACAGGCATTTAGCAGACGCTCTTATCCAGAGCGACTTACGCAGCTTTTACACGGCATTTACATAACAGTCACTTACAGCATCCACTAATACAGCAGGATATACACTGAAGAAATGCAGGTTAAGCACCTTGCTCAAGGGAACAACAGCTGCGTTGTACCTAGGAATCGAAGCTGTGACCTTTAGGTTACAAGACCAGGTCCTTACCCATTACAAGCACTGCCACCCCAACAGCCTGTTCAACTGCCACTAAGACATGACATGGAAAAGCACAGAAAACTGGCTTACCTTTATATATAAATCATACACATCGTTGAAAAAGTTTTTAATTCCGTCCTCTTGCCTTACATCATGGAGCATGATAAACCTCATATGTAAGAAAAACGTTAAGGAAGAGTAACAGGGTGTGTTCACATTCAACAATTCACTTCATTATCCAAATTTTTTTTTTTTAAAGCTTTAATCATTCAATACCCCCTTCATGATATCTTGAGGCAAAAAAAGAAAACTCAATTTTTCAACACAGTTTTTCCCCCCACTATGGATCTCACAGTGGACATTACAGCGCGTTGGTATAAAATATTATTTTCCTTTTGCTTTCTGTGCTATTAATTTTAAGAATAGATTTATTTATGAGGACAGTAACATTTTAGTGGAGTTAAATACACTAATTAAGCAACATATTTGCGGCACTTTCGAGGGCTCCTTTTCCAAGATGAAGTAACTAATGGGTGCGTGGGGGGGGGGGGGGGGGGGGGGGGGGGGTGAGGGGAAGCCCAGCATGTCCAATACCTTCTCCATGAGCAGAATATCCCCCTCAGGTTTTCGTTCAAAGAGCTGAGACAGCACATGCTTGAGTTGACAGTGAAGTAGCCACTGTCAAATATTTAACGCTCGCCCACAAGGATAACATACCCAAGACCATCACTGTATTTCATTCGGCCATTATGATCGTGCTGAACTACAGCCGTTACAAACCCCCTTGCTCAATTATAAGTGCGCAAGGGAAAACAGAAGCTTACTGACAACGGCAAAAGGATATGTCCAGCAGTGACAAAAGCGGAGACGAACCACTCGTTGAACTTGTCCACGGTTTTCAGGTACATGTTGTTGGACAGCCACATGTTCTCATCCACCAAGTCCAAAGCCGCGTGAGCGATGAACTGGTTCAGGTGACGGTGGTCATCCTTTAAAAAAAACGGAGGAAATTAATGAGTAAGAAAAAAAAAACAGACACACAAAAAAACACCTGTGCATATGATGTCATTCAGGTCACTGTCCAGCATTTTAAACAATAAATTAAAATCATTAGGATTTACACATGAAACGCTGACACAGACAAGAGTAAACGTTACCATTACTGTTATGTACAAGAGACTAAACTTGCCACGGAAAGGCCAATTCCAACAACCTGGAGACAAGCCTAAAATAATGATTGTGGCTTTGTGTTGACAGGGGTTACAAACTGGTTACTACTACGGATTGCTTATGAAACAACTGGAATGTTAAATCAGTCTTACAAGGTTAGCTAAAATACCTTTGATTCCGATTTCCCAGCTGGCAGAAACTCCATTTCAAAGACAGGATTATCATGGTGGCCAACCATGACAAAGTAAAAACTTCCTGACATCCTTGGTATCCGGTTTCCAGAACTGCAAATATACAAAATACTTGTATATTAACGTCAGCTACGCAGGGAAGAAATGCCAATGTTTGATATTCAACCAAGAGGTTGCACTAACCACCCTGCTAGGCTATCTAGCTAACGTTAGCTAAACGCAAAACACAGCTCATTAGTGAGCAAACTTGGACGGTTTGCCTCTACAACTTAATAGCAGCAGCAACTTAGTTATTCTAGCTGTTCTACCAAATCATAATGTAAATATAAAACGTCAACTAAATAGCTCCAGTGCACTTGCTAGTTTAATATTTCGCTACCTAGCTAGCGTTGGCGAGCCCTTTCTTCTTCCCTATGTAAACGCCAACAAGACGCAGACTGATGACGACATCATTAAGATAAAATTTATATTTTTAAATAGTAGTGCGAATCGACTATCACCGTCGTCAAAATTTATGAATGACAATATTTAGAATGTGATACAATTTTTAAAATGTATGTAATGCTTTTCAGACTAGTTTAAAAACATTTCTAAATGTATTTCCGGTTTAACTCCCGCCCATACCATACTCCTAAAGTTAGCTATAATAAATATATAATGGTTGCATTTGCGATTGTTTCAATAAATAGTTTTGCTGGCTTAATGAATTAATAAAAAGGAAGTTAGAACACTTATTTAGATTTACTCGTCTCTACTGTTGGTAGTTGCCTAACTGTGCCTTAAAATAACCCGGAAAAACTACAAAAATAATCTTGGGATTGGTCATCTGTAGTTACTAAGAGACCGTCAGTTTAAATATCGGGGAGATCCTCTTCGCAATGTTTTTGTTGCAGCAAGACAGCTTACCAAGCATCGTTTTAAAATATGGATAATTGATAAAACCGTCCAGCAAGAAATTGATGGGAAATTTCTGTTTGTTATTTTGTAACTGATTAGTCTACTTTGTAACTAGCCTACCTGACTGACTTTAATTTAAAAAGTACAGTTGGCTACTGTACAAAATAGGTTGATCACAAGCAAGATGTCTGGTGTTAAAGAGGAGGTTATCTCTCCGGACGAGATGCGAAAAAGGCTGTACAAGACGTTTAAGAATCGAGGTGTACTGGACACGTTAAAGGTAAGTGTGACAGCTCGCTGTTCGCTTTATCTGAAATAGATATATATTTTTAAATCTGCAAGCTCACTGAGAAACCAAAGTGGATGTAACGTTAAATGCGTTTCATGTGTGAGATAACGTTGCCTACGTCAAATTGAAACCAGTGTTCAGTTATGAGTATATAGCAGTAATATACAGTAATTGTTTTAGTAGACACGTCCTGCATAACAAGAGTCGTTTGGTGCCAAATTCACAATTCGCATGGCCTTACAATTATCTAGAACACAAACAGGACCTTAAATCATACTGGTAACACAAAGTAAAATACTGATCGCCTACTGGAACAGCATTATCTTACTTCTGTATTGTAACTGTATTGACATGGTATGGGTGCTTAAACCTGAAGGATTTTTGTTTTCCCTTTAGACCCAGCTTCGGAACCAGCTGATCCATGAGCTGAAGCACCCTGCTGTAAGCAGAGAGCACCCAGTCCGGCCCATCTTACCGGAACCAGAATCGGTCCTGGTCACAGCCTCTAACAGTCTGGTCGTGGACCATCTTCAAAGGGCAGGTTATGAGTACTCGTTGTCAGTTTTCTACCCAGAATGTGGGCTGGACAAGGACAAGGTGAGACCTGCAGCTTCTTCACAGGTTCACGTTGCTGTCTGATCCTTTTTGCTGGGGTGACCGTTATCTTTATGCACTTCTTACCGTAAACAAATTAGCCTTTAGTTGTAATCATTAGTTACAGATGCAGTCCTCTACATGTTTGGCTTCAGTTGATCTGAGGTTGTCATGGTTGCTCCCGTGAATAACTGTAAGTTGAAGTGAGGGGGAAAATAAGTGAAATAAATGTTTAAATTTAATATTGATGTAATGGAGGTGATTTATTTCCAGTTCTCAGTGAACATTACACTGACCACAGTACTGTGCCTTTAAGGTGTTTTCTACGAGAGACCTCCTTCAGCTCATGAAGATCAGTCCACGGTCGTCCTTATACAAATCCCTGGTAATCTGGACCCTGTTACTCCCATTGCTACCTAATCACAGAATATTCCATTTGCTTTTCCTTACGTCTGATGCATTAATATGTTTGCTTTATTCCCCCCCCCCCCCCCCCCCCCCCCCCAGACATCAAGCATTCAGAATGATAACCAAAAAGGTATGCTTCCTCATCAGTGTAGAAGTACCATGTTGGCACTGTGCACTGCACATGCCAAACCAGCGTGGTGCTGTGTCCACCTTTAGTAATTACATTACAGGCATTTTGCAGACGCTCTTATCCAGAGCAATTTACACAGCATTTTACACAGCATTTACATTACATTACAGCTGGATGTATACTGAAGCAATGCAGGTTAAGTAAGGTTAAGTACCATGCTCGGATACAATGACTGTGTCCTACCCGGGAATTGAACCTGCGACCTTTAGGTTACAAGACCAGCTCCTTACCCGTTACACTACAGTGCCACCCAGTCTCGTTCCCTTGTGTTCTCTGCTGAGCAGACTCCTGGCTCTTTCCACAGGTTTCCTGATGAAGCTGCTCATCGAGCTGTCGGACCATCACGCGCAGAGAGAGCGCTGCGATGCCGACACTCAGACCAGCTCCTCTCCTCCGTACAGAGAGTCCCTCGGTACGCCGCGTATCGCATAAACTGAAAATTACACGATAATACAGAGAGGTCATATAGAACAGTACTGAGAGGTCATATAGAACAGGTACTGAGAGGTCATATAGAACAGTACTGAGAGGTCATATAGAACAGTACAGAGAGGTCATATAGAACAGTACAGAGAGGTCATATAGAACAGTACAGAGAGGTCATATAGAGCAGTACTGAGAGGTCATATAGAGCAGTACTGAGAGGTCATATAGAACAGTACTGAGAGGTCATATAGAACAGTACTGAGAGGTCATATAGAACAGTACTGAGAGGTCATATAGAACAGTAAGGAGAGGTCATATAAACAGAGCGTCATATAGTACAGGAGGTCATATAGAACAGAGAGGTCATAAGGTCATATACAGAGAGGAGCAGGACTGAGAGGTCATATAGAACAGTACTGAGAGGTCATATAGAGCAGTACTGAGAGGTCATATAGAACAGTACTGAGAGGTCATATAGAGCAGTACAGAGAGGTCATATAGAACAGTACGGAGAGGTCATATAGAACAGTACTGAGAGGTCATATAGAACAGTACTGAGAGGTCATATAGAACAGTACAGAGAGGTCATATAGAACAGTACTGAGAGGTCATATAGAGCA
Source organism: Anguilla japonica (assembly GCA_025169545.1). Lineage (NCBI taxonomy): Eukaryota > Metazoa > Chordata > Actinopteri > Anguilliformes > Anguillidae > Anguilla > Anguilla japonica. Next base: position 34,956,980 of record CM045897.1, read on the forward strand.
GTACAGAGAGGTCATATAGAACAGTACTGAGAGGTCATATAGACAGTACAGAGAGGTCATATAGACAGTACTGAGAGTCATACGAGCAGTACAGAGAGGTCATATAGAACAGTACTGAGAGGTCATATAGAACAGTACTGAGAGGTCATATAGAACAGTACTGAGAGGTCATATAGAACAGTACTGAGAGGTCATATAGAACAGTACTGAGAGGTCATATAGAACAGTACTGAGAGGTCATATAGAACAGTACTGAGAGGTCATATAGAACAGTTCTGAGAGGTCATATAAAACAGTACTGAGAGGTCATATAGAACAGTACTGAGAGGTCATATAGAACAGTACTGAGAGGTAATATAGAACAGTACTGAGAGGTCATGTAGAACAGTACAGAGAGGTCATATAGAACAGTACTGAGAGGCCCAGGGACAACAGATGGAAATGAGCGATCTGGCTAAATCTGGCACATTGAAATCACAGAATAGTGATGTTGATCAATGTGTATTGTACCTGCCAAATAAATAAATAAATAAATTAAATAAATATACAGTAGTACAGAGTCCTTCGGTACCCAATGCACTGCGTAAACGGAATATTGTCCATCCATTATCTATACCCTTTTATCCTGATCAAGGTCACATGGGCTGCTAGAGCCTATCCCAGCATGCATTGGGTGAAGGGCGGGAATACACCCCGGACAGGCCAACAGTCTATACAGAAAATTGCATTCGAGTGATATTAGAGAGATCATATAGAGTAGTGCAGAGAGGCAGACAGTGCCTGTCCCGAGTTTAGCTGTGATGGCTGCTCTTTTGTGCTCTCAGTGGAGAAGATGCAGATGATCGATGATGAGTACGCCAGCCTTCGTCACAGAGGCGACAGGTGGGAGTCCCTGGAGGCAAAGCTCGCGGAGTACAGGAAGGAGGCGGAGGCGCAAGCTCAGGAGGAGGTGAAAGCAAAGGTGTGTCACATCTTTCTGGACTGGGGGGGGGATGTCAGCTGAGGAGGAGGAGGAGGAGAAGGAGGAGGAGGAGCGGGAGGCACAATAGTGCCTCCTATTGTGTGGAAAATAATTTTGCACAATTTTATTATTTTTTAAAAATTGTATCATTAAAAAAAAAAACTGATAATCACATTGTTTCCAGCTGCAACATTTTAAAGATGTGGAACTGGCTAAAATGAAGCTGGAGGAGCAGGAGAAATCCCGCAAGGAGGTCCAGGAGCTCAGGCGGGACCTGGAGAGGACCTACCAGCTGAAATCGGAGGCCCTGATCAACAGGGAGAAGAACGCCATCGAGAGATTGCAGAAGCAGCAGGAGGTACTGCTCACTGGAGCGTTTCATCCTGCAGGGCTGGTCATCCTGCTTTAATGGGCGAAAGCTGCCCAGCTCTGCCCCCAGCTGGCAGCCATGTTGAGTTCAATTCAGATTCTTAATCGCACTGCTGTGTCAGTTACATGCACTTTATGTTTCAAGCAGCAGGATGTTGACTGTCAGTATTTTAGGCCACCACATTAAAAATTAACACTCCACATTGTGAAGTATAAACCCTTTACTGTGGTATCAAGCTACAGTATGTATGAACAGATGCAAGTGCAATCGCTGAGGATTCTTAAACCGAAGGAACAGCTTGTGTCTGTTGATTGTATTGTCCATCAGATTGAAGAGAAGGAGATCTACATGCAGAGACAGTTGGTCCTGAAGGAGATTGATGCCGTGCGGAACAGAGACGTGGATCTTAGGCAGAGGACTGAAGCTTTTGAAAAGTAAGAAAATGAAGTCCTGGAATCTCAGTGGCAGAGAGCTAATTAAAGAACTCTAATTAACCCTTTGAAGAGTAGTTTTTTTGGAATGTTTCTTCAACATTCTAATTCAGCGTTCTAAATTCTGTTGCTTTCAGTCACCAGCGGCGATTGTGACGTCAACATTAGAATGTTCGGTTAAGAACGTTCTAATCACATATTTGTGGTTTTACACCTTGGCCGTCCTCGTAATCAAAGCCATTAAAATGCATATCCACAACAATAAAGTGATCCTTCTCAGCATCTCTAGAGATTTTATAGACTAACCAGATGGTCAACCCTCGTGCTCCTTTAGTCCTGTGTACTTCCTAATAGCAGGAGGTCGCCATTGGTAACAGGAGTACCTGTGCTGGTCCGGTGGCTGGATATTCATGCCGAGCGTGCGTGTGTGTGTGTGTGTGTGTGTGTGTGTGTGTGCGCGCGTGCGTCTGCCACCCAGGGGCTGTACGCTGCAGCAGGAGAAGGCCAGGGCCATGGAGGAACTGCTGGGCCGTAGAGAGCTGGCCGTGAAGACCCTGGAGGAAACGTACGACCAGAAGCTGAAGAACGAACTCACGAGGTACCGCAGCCGTCCTGCGTCACGGAAAACAAATCAAATTTACTCTGATTAGCATGGGAGCCCCTCCCTGCTGATAAACACATCAAAAGCCGTGTTTACTTCTATCAGACCTAAATTTGATGCATTGCACTCAGGTCCAGGTCGAGTTGGAGAGCAGACATTTTCATTGCTATGGAAGCTTTACCTCTAATGGCCAGTAGGTGGCACTAGATGGCAGTGGAGACAGATTTATTCATGCATACAGTAATACAGACCTACCATTTCAGGTTCGTTTCTAGAGGGCCGTTTGGTCCTGTTTGTAGGCAAATAAAAACATGCCAGCAGTCTTATTCTTTGTAATCATGTTGAACTGCTCAGTGCGGTTGTCAACACATTTTCATCTTCATTGGTGTGCAGGGATTTCTCCCATTCTGTGGTTTTAGCAAAGACACCCATCAGGATTCACTCACTGTCTGCTAGCGAGAAGAACGGAAAAAGACAGACGATTATAGCTGAGATGTACCCATTTCAGTGAATGCATAAAGCTGCTCTCAGACGTATGGATAGTGATAAATGCATATTTAATAAGTTAGAAGCTGCTGGTGGCTCCATTGCCTCATTTGCACAGTCAGTAAATTTGGAGCGTATAGCCAGCTGTCAGGGCGTATTAGAGTAATGCACTCTGACTGGAGCTCCACAGACACACACACACCTCCTGCCCTCAGTCCACACACAGCCATGACAGACCACTGCAGCTATGTGGACCGGACACAAATATAACAGCAGCGTCCACACACTGTCCTCTCCACCTCTGCGGGTTTACTGGTAATGTGACAACGCAGTGCGTTAACTTGTCGTACCAATAACATGAAATGCAGCCCTGTGTTGATGACATTGTCAATGTTCAGTAACGGGAAAGTGTCACAATTGTCATAACTTTGATAAAAAGTTGTGCTTCAATATGCTAATTTTGAAGTGCAGACTGGGGGTTCCACAGTAGTGCATCCTGGGAAGTATGCAGATATGCAGAGTACTCTGCAATCAGTCAGTGTTCACAAAGTATTCTCAGTTCTAACCAGTACGGAAATCGACAGATGCATTTCTCTTATTTCACCTGAGGGCGATTTTCTCCTTTTCACAAGAAAACGGCGATTCTTTCATTCTCTTCTCTTAAGATATCAGCTGGACCTGAAAGAAGAATATCTCCAGAGAACCCAAAAAGTCGCAGAGGACGAGAGGAGAAATAAAGGTGTGACGTTATCCCCTTTTTGTCGTCTCCTGACGTTTCTGTGCTAAGCTCGAACGGGCAGTGTTTCTGTGCAAAGCTCAAATGGACAGTGTTGCAGTGCTAAGCTAAGCAGTGTAGCAGTGCTAAGCTAAGCAGTGTAGCAGTGCTAAGCTAAGCAGTGTAGCAGTGCTAAGCTAAGCAGTGTAGCAGTGCTAAGCTAAGCAGTGTAGCAGTGCTGCAGGAAGCTGTCACTCACCGTCTGCTCCTCCCTCCTTCCCTGCGCAGAGGAGAAGGTCCGCTTGCAGAAGGAAGCCGCCTGCGTCTCGGCGAAGGCAGAGGAGCACAGGCAGGCCTGCGCTGAGCTGCAGAGACTGCAGGTCCGTTTGCGTGCTCCTGTGTGCTGCAGCCATAGGGCCAGACCACCCGTCGTTTAGGTCACACCTCCATGCAGCCGCGTGTTTCACCAAAGGGCCAGACCACCCGTCGTTTAGGTCACACCTCCATGCAGCTTCCTGACAACCATTGTAAACTGCAAAAGCCTTCCATGTCAAAAACCATTATCAACACAGCATTATGATTTAGACTTATGGGAATTTTTACCAATTATTGTTGTTTTGTCATTGGGTATTAAAGTGCTTAGACATGGACGTACAACATTTTTTTTGCAGGATGCCAGTGATGGACAGGTCACTGAAAGAGTGTAATTGACGGGAGTGTCCCTCCTCAGGGGGCGGGGCTAAGCGGTCAGGGCTGAGCATGTGACGGCGTTCGCAGGTTGCCCTGGACACCGCGCTGGCACAGGTGTCTCTGGTCACTCAGCAGAACGAGCTGCTGAAGGAGAGGCTGGAGGCCGCAAGGGACTACCCAACGCTCAAAAGGGAGAGGGTGGAGCTTCAGGCTCAGCTCCGCCTCCTCAAGAAGACCCTGGAGGAGGCGCAGGAGGAGAACCACCACCTCCGGACCGGTGAGAACCAGCCGCCCCCTGCTCCTGATGGAGAACCGATCTCCACCTGCATGGGCCAGATCAGAACCCACCAGACTCTCCCACAGCGACTCGCTGTGAACTACAAACGGAATTCTCTGTGTCAGTTAAAATGGCGACTTGCTGTGAACTACAAACGGAATTCTCTGTGTCAGTTAAAATGGCAGTTTTTTTTGCCTATGGCCTGTTACATACTGTACACAAGGTCAACGACAAAACGAGCAACGCAATTGGGCATTTCTCGCGTTCTCACGTTGTGTGGCAAAATGTGAAGTCCAAATTTTGTGACGCGATGCAAACGCATGGTTCACTTCCCTGTGTTTCTGTTAAGAGGGGCGAAATGTAAATACTGTTAAACAAACAAATACAAACAGGGAAGCAATCATTTTGATGTGAACTGCTTTGAAAAATTAGATTGGCCTAAGCTGTCATTCGTGTGGTTAAGCATCATATAACCACAGACCAGGTTTAAAGAAGCTGGTAAACACGTGTGTGGTGTGCAAGCAAAGAGCTTGCGTACATCCCGAATGTGTGTTGGTGTTTGCGTTCCTTGCGTAGAGTATGTACCATGGTGATGTGCAATCACCCCCCCCACCCATTATAATTATACTTAGCTAAACTAATCCCTCCCTCTCCCTCTGAGCTCTGTGTTTTATTGGGAGTTCTCACTCAAAATGGTTGCTGTAAAGTGGGTGCTACACAGTGCTGGTGGTAGTAGTCGTGTAGTTGTTAAGTGTGTGTGCGCGTGTACACGTGTGTGTGTGTTGAATGGCTTTGTCCGGACTCTTTGTTGTCCCTTGCCTGCGTTTGCGTCTGTGTCTGTGTCTCTGGCACACAATTTAAATTCTGATTCGGTGCATATGAATTATGATTTATTTCTCCTGCCTCAACAACAAAACACTGTATCGATCATTTCACCTGCTACTGAGTGAACATAGAAAATGAATACATTATTAGAGTCTTTAACTCTGCCACGGCACACTGAACAGGGCAAAAAACAGCTATATTCATAATTTATAGGGAATCTAATAACATATTCACACTCCCATATTTTCTCTGGGAACTGGGTCACAGCTAATCTCTTGCTATTTCCAGCTGGTAATAAAAACTATTTCAATGCTGATATTACTTCAATCGAAAGATCCAAAGATCCTCAGGTATAATGCGTTTACAAGACCGAAAGCTTTTTTTTGCAGTGCAGTGTTATGTTGGTCGCCTCCAGTTGTCAGAATGTCGGTTTTTGTCCTGAGCTGTGTTGTGATTGGCCGGAATGTTGGTTGTTTTACCTGTTGTCCTGAGCTGTGTTGTGATTGGCCGGAACGTTGGTTGTCTTACCTCTGTCCTGAGCTGTGTTGTGATCGGCCAGAATGTTGGTTGCTTTACCTGTTGTCCTGAACTGCGTTGTGATTGGCCGGAATGTTGGTTGTCTTACCTCTGTCCTGAGCTGTGTTGTGATTGGCCGGAATGTTGGTTGTCTTACCTCTGTCCTGAGCTGTGTTGTGATCGGCCAGAATGTTGGTTGCTTTACCTGTTGTCCTGAGCTGCGTTGTGATTGGCCGGAATGTTGGTTGTTTTACCTCTGGTCCTGAGCTGCGTTGTGATTGGCCGGTCCGCAGACCTCAGCAAGCCCTCGAAGGAGCAGCTGGTGCTGCAGACGGAGCTCCGGAGGGTGCAGAACGCCAGGAGGCTGGATGAGGAGGAGTTTGAGAACCAGAAGCAGCTCCTGCAAGTGCAGCTGCAAACCGAGGTCAGAACACAATCCTGCATCTTTACCGCCACAGTCTCGGTTACGCTCATTTGGAACACTAGCACAGTGCATTTATTAGCGTTACGCTCATTTGGAACACTACTTCGACACGCCCAGGGTTTCGTTTGGAATACTGCCAGACACGGTCCATGAGCTAAGAACACTAGCACTGTCATTTGGAACACTAGCATGGTCATTTGTCCTCCTGTCCAGGCGGAGCGCTGTGCCCAGCTGAAGGCCAGCTGGCGGAGTGTGAGGAGAGGACGCAGCGCGTGACGTCCCACGCAGAAGACGTCAAGATGCAGCTCAGACAGACGCAGCTGGGTACGCAGCCCCTTCGCCAAGTCTCCTCCTGTTGCCCTTTCACCTCCGCTCAAAACACTCAGTTTCTTCTTCTCTCTCTCTCACTCGCGTGCTTTTCTCTGTCCTCTCCCTCCCTCTTCGGTCTCTGCGGCTGGAGCAGCCCTGGAGAACGAGGTGCTTCGCTGCCCGAAGCCGTCTCTGGTGGACCGCTCCGTGCTGGACCTGGCCCCCGATAAGCTGGTGCCCCCCGATATCTACGTGGACCCGGCGGTTCTGAGGAGCCGGGCCCAGGACGACCCGTACGGGCCGGGACGCCGGCCCCAGTGGGCCCGCTCCGCCTCCTCGGACTCCGACACCGAGCTGGTCGCCGGCGCCAAGGCCCGGATACGGGAGCTGGAGAAGGAGGCGGAGTCTCTGGAGGAGGCGTACCGCAGCTACCAGCAGAGGGCGCTCCGCGGCGGCGGTGTCCGGCATCCAGCCGCCCCGCACCTTCTCGCCCCCCCCGCCTCAGCAGCGGCCCCCGCACCGCCCCAGAGCCGCCACGGGCCACGCCCTGCAGACCAGGGTCACGTTCGCCCAGGAGCCGCCGCCCCCGTCTCTGTTGCCCGGTTACGGGAGCAGCCTGCCGTTCGAGGCCCAGTCTCCCGAACTTGGCTCCTCCCCTCCCAGGCGTCTGTCGTCGACGCCTCTCTCTGTCGCCAAGAGGCTGATCAGATACGCCGCAGAGGAAGGTGCTGTGCAAGCTGAACACACACACACACACACACACACACACTCACACACACACACACACACACACACACACAACACACACACACACAGACACAAACACACACACAAACACACACACACACACACACACACACGCACACACACGCACATGCACGTACAAACACAAACACACGCACACAACTCGTACACACACTTTTACAAACATGTGCACACACAAACATTTGCAGAAACGCACAAACACATGTACACTCACACGTACACGCACACTTTAACACTCCAAGCCTCACACAATTGGTACAAGTGCTAATGAACACAACTGAAGCAGTTTACCTTTACGCATGCACTTTTGTGTGTAAAGTGTCTAATATAGGCCCAATACGGCTTTCTACAGAGTCGAGGTGCTAGTTTTACTTGCTTAAAGTTTTTGCTCGGTTTGTCTAGTTGCCACACAGGACTTGTTTGCATCTATAAAAACCAGAGACGGAAAATCCAGGTTCAGAAAGCACAAGTCCTCCCCAGTATTTTTGTTCGAACCACCAGGATTTGCTAATAAGCACAGTTGTTCAGCCAGGACATAGAATTAGTGAATTCAGCTGGCTGAGCTCACGGGTGGAAGAGACACCTGGCAGGACTTTCACTTTCTGACCCCTGGACTCTCTCCACCAAAAGCTGATAAAAATCCTTTGAAAATCCGTAAAGTTAACGGTGTTTCTCCGTCTCTGTGGTCGCCAGATGCGCAGTCCTCTCCTGTCACGTTTCGCGGCCTGTCCCCCGAGAGGCAGCTGTCGCCCATACCTCACAGCGAAACGGGCGTGGCCGCATCGTCCTCCACCAGCCTGCCCGGAAGCCCCGCCCTGAAGAGCACGGCCCGAGGGCCAATCGGGTACGGACGCACGCGCGCTGACATTCCAACTCGCGCCCCGATACGCCACACACACATTCCTGCTCCCCTGTAGCCATACAAGCACCCACCTTCACACAGTTACACACACACACACACACACACACATTCCTGCTCCCCTGTAGCCATACAAGCACCCACCTTCACACACACAGTACACACACACACACACACACACACACTCCCCTGTACCACACAGCACCCACCTTCACACACACACACACACACACACACACACACCACACACACACACACACACACACACACAGTGCTGCTCCCGTGTAGCCATACAAGCACCCACCTTCACGCTGTCCACAGTAACACACACACACACGCACACACAGGCCCACACACACACACACACATACACACATACACACATACACACATACACACATACACACACACACACACTCACACACTCACACACACACACACACACACACACACACACACACACACACACACGCAGGAAACACGATATTCTGGGGACTTCACCAGATTTTCAAGAGATTTGTGATAGATATATTAGTGTAACTCATTTTCTATTACTTCCAATGGTTGTCCTTGTGGGGACCATGAATTTTGTCTGGGGGGGGTCCTCTTATGGACGGTGTGCAAACAGGTCAAGGTCCCCACCAGAATAGTAAAACACACTCACACTGCACGGGGATTCTGAGGATCCACACTGGATGCATAACATTAGTGGAATTCCTTGTGCTGTATATTTGTTTTTTCTGTAACGCCACCCACAAATGAAACTCCCGAGCACACAAGCAGATGGTGAATGAAAGCATTTCCCCCACCTTCCAGGTGTGTTTGGTTGGGATGCTCAGTGGTTCAGATATCTGACGGGCATGTGTCAGCTTTTGAAGGTGGGTCTGATATCTCAGGCGTTCGTGGGTGTGCCCGCCGGTCCTGTCTACACAGCTGCGGAGCGCGTTGTGATGCGTCTGTGTGAAGACTGAATGCAGAATGTCACCTGCGCCGTGTTTGTTTGCGTTCTCAGCTCACAGAAGGCGCAGGAAGTGGCGTCAAGCTCAGGCTCCTCGCCCTCGCCTCCCGAGAAAATAACTCTGGACGATCTCACGGAGCCCTCGCAAGGTAAACCATCCTCCTTTCCTGCGAGGCGCGTTATGCACGTATGTGAAATATCAACGTTCCGCTGCCGTCGCCCAGTTCCGTCCCCAGAATGCAATTCGGTAGAATGCAGGCGCAGGGTCGTTCTCAGCACAGAGCGTGTGTGCTGTATCACACGGTCATCTACAAAATTTAATCTGCTTCGTCTTCAGGTAAAATTCCAGAGCCAGGTCATCTCTTCACAGGTGACAGAACTCCATGCGACTTCGGAACCTAACATAAGCAGTCACGCTTTGAACAATAATTAGTTGTAAAAGTTAAATAATAATAAGATATCGCCATATTTAACTTTTATAAATAATATTGCTGTTCAAAGTGTAACTATTTCAACGTTTTTTAAAATCATTTGTTGATTAAATAATCGTGACCAATCATAGCTATGTTAAATAAGCCGCTCAGTTGATTTTCGTTATATGAAAAAGTCTGCCACAGTGGTCGTAACCTTGGGAATTTTTCCATTGCTGTTTATCAAGAAGAAAGTGATAAGGAAATTGTATTTGTTGAAAAAATATTTTGTATTTTGAGTAATGACATCCTAAACCCCAAGGTTGCTATGCATAAATCACACTGTCTACAATAAAATAAAGTATCAGGTCAGTCAGATAAGAGTACATTAAAACTGATTTTTTTCTTAAATTTAAAAAACAAAATGGCACGCAAACATCTATATAAACCCCTGTGGGAGAGTAAAATAAAAACAAACCCCTCGGAAATAGATTACAACAAAGGTGATAAAGTAATAAAAGCAAGTCTGGACAAACACAGTGTTCATTGGAAGGGGCAATGTTCCTGTAGTCTCAGTGTTCCGTTCTTTCAATCTCAAATCTGTTTCATAATCTCAAATCTGGGGTGAGAGTCTCAAATCTGTTTGTGGGTCACGGGACCTTGAGCTCTGTCCCCCCCCCCCCGAGTGAAGATTAGTTTTAGGCACGGTGAGTTGGGCTGGTATCGGAGGTACTCACCTACTGTAGTAGAAGCACAGACCTGCAGCAAGTCACTTAAATTACGTGGTGAAAGTCAGTTGGGTGCTTTAAAATTTAGTGATAGTTAGGGTTGCAAAGGGACAGGATTTCTGATAAATTTCCAGAAACTTTCATTGGGAATTTTGGGGAATTTTTCCCAGTTAGTACTGATGAGTAGATAGTGCTACCCCACAGTGTCTGTAGGATTTTACAGGAAGCCGCTGATCTTGTGCATGGTAGGGGTAATGTGTTCTCATGATTTTGTACACGTCAGTAGTTTGAACTGACAGGCACAAAATCAGGACTTCAAGGTCAGGACTCCAAGCTGAGATATCCCATTGTAAGTGAGGCGGTCAGAAACAGGAAATGATAAAGGCACGTACTCAACCCTGTGTTTCCTTGAGCGAGACTGAGGACTTGAACAGGTGTCCTGTTATCATTTAACATAAGTTTCCAAAGAGAGGGAGGGATGAAGCCAGGCCTGGCAACCCACTCAATCTGGCAACCCATTCAGTTTCAACCTATCAGAACAAGTGAACCCGAAGATAAAATTCAAATGGTATTTTGTGGTGCCATCATATTTGTACTTCATCTACATCACAGACAGGCCTAATAAAAATTGTGCTTCATTAACCAACGCTCAGTTTAATTTAAAGAAAATAGTAATATACAATGCGGATATCTGCCATAAACCAGAGAAATATCGTCAAGAGTAACAGCAGGAGCAGGAAAATGAATAGTGAACCAGAACAGAAGGCATTTTCCCCAAGGCAGGTGGTAAATAATGAAGGAGAGGGGACCATGCACTGTGCTGAGGGGCACTTTCTGTGTCAGGAGGAGCCATATCGGGTCTATACTTACTCAGAGAATTAAATTCTCATCTACACAATAATAATAAATGTTATTTGTTATTTATATAGCATCTTTCAAGCATAGAGCATAAAGTGCTTTCCAAAGCAGATAAAAATAAGTTTTAAAATTACTATAAAATAAAAAGCACATAAAAGGGAAGAACGAACAGCAAATAAAATTGCAATAAAGATTAAAAAAGGCAATATTAAAACGCAATGAATAAAATAGAAGAACTAAACGCAGTAAAGTACAACATAATAAAACAAAATAAAAGCGAATGATAAGACCCAACAATTAAAAGAAAAAAATACAGCAACTACCAATCAGTCATTACAGAAGGTGGTTTTGTTAAGAAGGGTTTTTAGGCTAGTTTTTAAAAGCTGAGACTGTATCAGCAGGACTGATATTGTATGGAAGGCTGTTCCAGAGCCTGGGGGACATTACGGCAAAGGCTCGATCACCTGTGGATTTTAATCCTGGACTGTGGAACAGCCAAAAGCTCCATGACACTGGGCAAGAACGTGGTAAGAGAACTTGGTTCTCATTGTCCTGCTTTGTTTAAATAAAGGTGGTTATGTCTAGTATTGTGGCAGAACAAACCCAAGGTCCCTCTCTCTACTCTCTCACACTTACTTTCTCTCTGTCTCTCTTTGTCTCACGTGTGCACACGCGCACACACACATACACACACACACACACAATTAAACCAATTCACATTTACTGAACACCAGGTCATAGAACCTGTCCTACAGTAATCTGCTTCTGCTGTAATAATCGGTCGCTCCTCAAGCACACATTTCCATGATTTGCACTTTTAAGTCGCGGTATCTTCGTTTCGTTCTGTATGTGCTCTCTTCCCCCTTCCTCCTCCCTGCTTGGACTTCGACGATAATTGAAATGACGCTGTGCTGTACTGTAATCCTCTCTGGCCTATAAGCAGGGAGTCTATTTATAGCCGCTGCCTGTCGAAAAGCGGCAGAAGCTCGCTCTGTAGGACGGAGGGTAACGATGACATGCGCTCCCCTGCTCCCAGCATGCAACGCTTCCTGACCACACCTGAGCGCTTCCAGCGCCTGCGGGACGTCTCTAATCGCACCTGAGCACACCTGTTAAAAAACAGCCGCATGCACTCAGCGCCTCTCCTGTCCCTTCAAGCGCTCCCGTTTCAGACGACCCTTCCGTCTGAGAGACTGAGGCCGTGCGGGCCGCTGGGTTTTACACCGCGCTGCGTCGCAGGCTTGCTCTTCTGCAGTGATCAGTTTCTTGAGACCGGGGGCTTTTTTTAGGAATCAGGATTACCGGGTTAGCTGGAGAACTGCATGGAGTAAAACCTGGCTCTTTTTTTACTTGTTTGTTCTAGATTTTGGAGGGTTTTACTCAGCACAGCTATCCAGCTAACTGAGTAATCCTGCTTTGTGATACAGGGCCATGGTTGTGTTCATATTGTTGTCATCTTAAATGAATATTTTAATTGTTATTATTTAAATGTTATTATTATTTTACAGTATTGTATGAGCCTGCATGTGATACATGCAAAATAATGAAATCATTTCTGGCTCTGGCTTATGAATTAGATTTTGGACACTGTGTTTTTGGGCCCTGGTTGGTCCTGGTGAAAGCTGTGCATCTCTGCCTGACTCTGGGTTCTCAGTCTGTCCCTCGTTTGTTATCACAGGAAGTACAGATTCATTGCTGTGCTCTCCTTCAGGCCCCGCCCACATTCCAGAGCTGCCCCAAGACCTGGCGAATCAGCCTGCTGAAGAGCCGGAGCGTGGGCGGAGCCTCACCCCAACACCCCAGCATGGGGGGAGCCTCACCCCAACATCACCGCGTGTGCGCAGTGCCACCCCCCCAGAAACGGTGGGGTCCCCTTCAGTACATCAGCAGGGTGAGTGACTGTCCCGCACATCCACCCCATAAATATACCCCCACCCCCCACCATAGTCCCAGGCCTGCTACTACTACCCCCCCCCCCCCCCCCACCCCCCCCCCCCCCCCCCCACACCACACACACACACACACACACACACACACACACCAGGTTCAGTTCTGGCTACCGCCTGCTTTCAGCTTGTACACTGGGATCTTCTCTCTTTCAGAAATGCATCAGTCCCCTGAGGAGGCGGGCAGTGGACCCCACAGAGAGGAAGAGGAGGATGAGGAGATGCAGTGGGAGCTGGAGAGGAAGAGGAGGGAGGAGAAGAGACAGCAGGAGAGAGAGGAAGCCATGGAGAGGGAGCGGACAGAGCTGGAGAGGCTGGAGCAGGAGAAGGTGGGAGTCCAAGTGTAACCGCTCCCACAATGCACCACTCCCAAAATGCACCGCTCCCACAATGCACCGCTCCCACAATGCACCACTCTCACAATGCACCGCTCCCACAATGCACCACTCCCATAATGCACCACTCCCACAATGCACCGTTCCCACAATGCACTGCTCCCACAATGCAATGCTTCCACAATGCACCACTCCCACAATGCACCGCTCCCATAATGCACCGCTCCCACAATGCACCACTCCCACAATGCACCGCTCCCATAATGCACCGCTCCCATAATGCACCGCTCCCACAATGCACCACTCCCACAATGCACCGCTCCCATAATGCACCGCTCCCACAATGCACCACTCCTGAAATGCACTGCTCCCACAATGCACCGCTCCCACAATGCACCTCTCCCGCCCCTCGCAGCAGTAACAATGCTGCTCTTACCGTTCTCTCCTTCCCAGCTTCTGGAAGAGCAGCGGCAGGGACAGGAAGTGGTGTCCGAGGGAAGGGGGCGAGCGGACGGACGGGGAGAGGGAGGAGCTGGGCGTGGGACCGGAGGAAAAGAGGGGCCAGGAGGACCCCCTCCAGAAGTACATGAGGATGGTGATGGAGGGAAAGGTCAGTCTGCGCCACGCCGCGATGCCCCGCCTTCCTGTCGGCTCTCATCCGCCACACGGACCGTTTCAGCTGAAGCAGCAGGAAGCGGGTCTGAGGGAGCCTCCTGCGTGTGATTAACTCGCTTTTATTTTTCAGAGTCCAAAAAAAGAGGAAACTGAGGGGAGCCCAGAGGTGGAAATTCTGTCCGACGAGAAAGATAACAGGTATGGAGTGTGTGTGTGTTTGTGTGCGCGTGCGTGTGCGCGTGCGTGTGTGCGTGCGTGTGTGTGTGTGCGTGCGTGCGTGCTTGTGTGTGCGTGTTTGTGTGTGTTTGTGTGTGTGTGCGCGTCTGCACTGGTGCTTTCGTGTGTGTGTTTGTATGTGTGCATGTGTTGTGTATGGCAAATTCAGAGCGCTGGCTGGATGTGATTTTTGTTTGAACGCAAACGCAACAGAGTTCTGTGAGCGGAGCTCGCCTTCATCGTCGTCATGGGAACCACATTCTGTCCCTCACAGTACGCCTGTGTGTGTTTCAGTATCGCCGCGTTCTCGCATGACGATCCCGATGAAGACTTCTGGTAAAACCGAGACGCACGGAAGGAGCTTTGCAGTTTTCCAGGCGCATATTCCACTTTAACATTCCATTATTAAAATTATTTTATGGCCCACCACCATCCCCCCTCAGTGGAGGACAGCTATATATTTATACAATATGCACGTATCATAGTTAAGTCACTACTATCCCCAGTTCCTGTTTTATGTTTTTATACCGTTTTTATTTATTTAGTTGTGCGTTTTGTACCCACATTATACTGAGTGCTGAATAAATTCTGTAAATTACACAGTTGTATTTAAATAAATTTTTTGCTACTAAACTTCTGAATTGATAAAATCCCAGTGATTATGTTTTGTGTGTAAATTTCCAGTTATTATGAAGATATCAAGAAACAGTCACACCCTAACAAATGGCATTCATTTAAGAACAGATATCAAGGAAATCATTTTGATTTACACTAAAAAATAACTGAGCTTATATCACTGTGTACAATATCTGCAGATCGCCTTTGAACGAGTTCCACCCAATTCAGATTTAGACCGAATTTAATCGCCCTCACATGAGGAAGTTCATTCCAGCGGCACCTAATGAACCAGTAAACGCGGCAGGAAGCGCTGGACTAGTACTGCACTGCACCCCAGCAGTCCCCTACCCTGGTCCCGAGGAACTCCTGTGTACGCTGGTTTTTATCCCATCCTTAATTAAGTCTTTCTTTTTTTTTTGTTCCTGAAGTAAAAAGAGCTGGTTATTGTTTTTAATTAGAACTCTTATTGTCTAATGAGGGGTGCTTTACCCTTTTAATGCCACATTATGTCAGAAACAGATCTTCATATTCAAATCATTAATATTCTCCATTAATTTTAATGACTTCAATCAGTCAGATGAGTGCACAGACAACTGATGTTTTCATTTTCAGTTAATGCGCTATGGCAAATCCCTCAGGCTGAACTAGTGTGCAGTATATTCTAGATTTGCCACATTTCTGGTCTCTGAGAATTTACCTCCCCAATTCTAGTGTTACTGTTGCTCTTAAAGCCTGATTTATGCACTTGTCTTCACATTGGAAGTCACTTTGGATGCCAGTAGTATAATGCAAATGATTCCTAGAGCTGAAAATGCAGTGTAGCAAAATGGCTAGGGAAGCGAGATTGCGATTGTAAACCAAAATGTTCTTTACAAAAACGGCAACAAAACTGCCTCACTCACTCGTAGTTTTTAGAAAGAGAAATTAAACACACAAAACATACAATAGCCATTGACGCTAAACGATGGAAAGGTCCCTGCTTACCAACGCTGAATTTATCAAAAGCTTTACAACATGAGCTGTGCTTTGGTAGGCAATAGCTAAGGCCTACAACCCAGCCTATATAAACCCGTGCCTAACACAAAGAACTTTACAGGGTAGAGGTGAGCCTAACCCAGCAGTGATTGCGTGTGACTGAGAAGGAAAATACTCAAGGCAGTTGTGGTGAGACAAACCCAAACCCAATAGTGAAGCGTAGACGACTCACCAGGATTTCTGCCGCCATCTTGCATGGCCAGCCCATGCGCAGGCCCATCGATGCAGGTGCAGTACGCTTAACTGTACTTGGTTCTTCTCGGAAGCTCATTTAAGGTGCACCAAAAACAGTAATAATGAGTGATCGCAGCGAATCCAAAAATATGTCATCGTGTACACAAAGGGTAACGGGGCCGTAAAAGAAACCATCCACCGGAGTCTGAGTCGGACAACAACGGCAAACGGGTTCACCCAACGCAGCCATCATCTGTCCAGGGGTTTTTCCAACAAAGGACCAACAATCAGGAGCCAGAGATGAATCAAAACTTCCTTTACAAACAAACACATATACTAAATAAATAAATAAATAAATAGTGACAAAGTCAAAAATGCTGAAATGTCCCGTCAAAGATTCAAAATGGCGTAGGGTAAATGCAGATATACATTTCCCTTCAACAAACTCACCTGTGAACATCGGCGAATGGACTCACCTGACATGTCAAGCAAAGCCAATGTAGAATTTATGTGAAAATGTATGTGCATGAGATCAGTTCCTAATACAGGTTACATGTAGGTGTTCCTAATGGGCCACCAGTGCCTAACAATGCTAACAAACCGGTATGAACTGAGTGTCCAGTTTGGAGGATAATTTTATAATGTCCAATCTAGCGACATTTGGTTGCATCAATTGTATTTTTAAAGCCTAATAAAATGTTGCACAAGCCAAGATATACGATAAAAGAGGTTTAATTCACAACGACTATTATGTCCACTTAATCTGAGGTGTGTTTGAATGTAAACAGACCTGGAATAGATGGGTCTGACACAGTGAGTCTGGATGTTTCTGGCTTTAAAGGGTTTCCTCGTCCTATACTGCTTGTAAGCCTAAGCAGTTTTAGCATGTGTGTATTACCAAAAACACCATTCACGTTTTGGTCGTCGTCATGGTGACAGCGATGGTGACATGAAAACAACACGACACCTTGATCAAGCGTTTATTTTTTTATTTTTATTTCATAAAAACACATTTACCAGGCTGGTTGACAAAGTGCCCAAGGGTGTCCTTGGTTAATACGACGAGACGTTTTTGATCAACTATAGTAGTGATAGTAGCTGTACCTTTCTGTTTCTGTACCACATGAAGAGTAAGAGCCAGTGACAAACAGAAAGCTCTCTGTCTGCGCCAGACCTGGGTCAAATACATATTTGTTTTGGATTCAAATAACTTTTCTACGCTTTACTGATCTTGTCTGGTGCATCGGAACCAATGAGTACGCTCAAAAATGGCAAACTCCGCCTTCTGGTCATATCGGCCGGCTCAGTTACACCAGGCAAGATCAACAGAGCACAGAAAAGTATTTGAATCCAAAGCTAATACACATTTTGACCCAGGCCTCGTCTATCTAGGTGTTAAACGCAACTCCTGTAACAATGCTTTCCACACTTGGCCCCGGTATGTATGCTGGTTTGCATCACAGCCTACAGGTATATCCTTTCCAGCTAAGGTTGACAAAAACGAGTTTACATTCTGACATAATTTTGTACGTTCACTTATTTAAACATAATACAGTGTAATTGGCTCTGTTATTAAAAAATGATCATTAATAAAATATAAAAATTGGTGTTTTTCCACAAATGGCTAAATTTTGGTGACTAGGTGACCACACTTTCCACACTGAGGAGCCCAATGATTTCACCCGTCAATCTATATTCTTCTTTTGTCATTTATCGCACAGAATATTACAGAAAATGAAAGCATTAGTTGATCTAACTGACAAAAAGTCTTAGGATGTAAATACGGAACATTTATTCTCTATGGCTTACAGAGCTATATCTGACATCACATGACCTTAAGAGTTATCCTTCAGTAGACATTGTCTGTTTAAGAACAATCGTCAGCACATTACAAGTACAGGTTGCAACTATGATAGGGACATTAACCAGCATACACAGTGGGTTCCCAGGATCAAGTTTTAAAACCACAGTCCTAGAGGGCCCCTGTGTTTGTATTTGTTTTGTTTTGAGGTCAAATTGATGTAAACCTTTTTTTTTTTTTTTTTTTGCAAAGAGTACTAGCCATAATGCCAAAAGTGTTCAGACTCAAAATACATACCCACTCAAAGTTTCAGCATTTGGGTCGAATAAATCCAAACGATTTTACATTCCCTTCCCATCGGAACAACTGGATAATTCTTTACTGAAGACAAACGTGTGGTCACTCTGCAGGAAGTGCGTTTAACACCATTGATTTTAACCACTGTCTAAGCCTGAGTCAGATTTTTTCATACAATGGAAAAAAAACGCAGTTTGGTAATGCCACCATAAAAACACTGTAGTTGTGAAAAGTGTTTATCTACAAATGTTTAATATCCACTTGAACAGATCCACAAGGAAGCCCCTGGCACTCATAGAAAATACCGGTTTTACTATTGGGTTACAAAATTGGTACTATGCAGGATTCATATAACCTTTGACTTATAAAATGGACTGTGAAACAATAAGGACTACAATGCCATCAACATGAAATGGATTTTTTTTTCTGTTAGAAAAACAGGGAATGGGCAAACACTGCCTACCATAGTTTGTCAGTACAAATGACTACACATCACCTGTATTACTGCAGAAACAGTCATCTTTTGTCCATGCAATAATGAATAAACATCAAGTTATCCCTGTACACCTCTTCTACTTAACAGAACACAGATAGTACATCAGTATTTCTGGTCAGTATTTTAAAATCTTTGCACACTGGAACAATACTGAATTACAGTTTTAGGTTTTTTTTTTTGTGTTTTTTTTTAAAGAACAATTAGTCTTTGATTACATATATATTTTTAGTTTTTCCAACTGTTTAAACCAGCAATTTAATAATAAAAAAACAACAACAAAATATTCCTGACTTCAAACATCTTTACACACCCATATATAATATTCTTAGTTAAACACCCTTAACGTGGTCATGTGACTGACCTAATTCTGGCTTGGAGGACGGCTTCACTTCTCTCACAGTAGGCTATGTGTAGTAATACTGTAGGTTGCCGTGGTAACAAAGTGCACAGCATGAAGTCAAATAATAACATACGCATTCAAAGATCACCGGTTTCTCTACAAGTTGATCAAGCATAGAGTATTTAACATCTTACAATAAAAGGGCAGGCATTTAGACAGGCGTTTACTATGGAACCCCAAATGGGTATTTCAAATAAACTAATGGGGGGGGGGGGGGGGGGGGGGGGGGGGGGGATTTATTACACATAAGTAAAATCTTTTCCCACATGATCCTGTCCCAGTGTAAAGCATACTCAATATCTATACCCCCCCCCCCCCCCCCCCCACTCCCCACCCCTGTGTTACTCCTGTTTTTGTACGAGGGGTGAAAGTAACAAATTAATTAATGATCGCAGAACTGAATAAAACTCAGTGGAATCAAATAACTACTTGATTAGCAAATGCTTTAATACATTCAACAAAACAGGGTTGATTACATAAAAAAAACAGAACCAGGAAATCAAATCTATTAGTTTCCTTCTGTTTAATCGACTGGAAATTTAAAGTGCTTTTAATATCACGTTTTGCATCAGTTCTAATCAGCACCATTTTTATCAATTCAATGCAGTTGGATTCCATTTGCAACCAGTTCTATCACGTGGATGTGATTTTTATTTAGTTTTATTTAATTTTAGTTTATTTAATTATGAGAATTATCAAATAATTTGTTCATTAATGAATTATTTGATTCAACTGGATTCTATTCAGTTCCATTGCTCATTCATTTTTGTTGCTTTCTCTCCTCATATTTTTCCCTCTCTCATATTGTATTATCAAATGTCTCATTTCTGTAAAACTACGGAAATTTAAAGTAAACATCAATTTAGTTGCACAGGAAAGAACATGTATGTAGACCTACATCATTCAAAGAAATAATGGTTTTATTGCCCGGTTAAGAGGTCATATCCTTTAATGATCCTCTTTATAGGCAGAATTATACTTCAGTTGAATTTCAGACATTTTTAAGCTAGCGCAGTCTAGCAAAACATCAAGGTTAAACGGATTTTGCACGTTTTGTTTTTCTGGCAAACTGCCTCAGAAGCAATTAAATTTTTTGTCTTTTAACATCGACTTTTTCTTGAAGGGAAAACTAATGTTCTATAAGAGAGCCATTGTTAAGTAAGTAGCATGGGCAAAATGATGACCTGAATTATTAAGTATTGTTAAAGGAGTTATGTTTCACACCTGAGGTAGTTTTTCCTGAAGGGCTTTAGTCTTTGCATCATAGTCATGTAAAGATGAGCATGTCGATTGGAATGAACAAAGCTTGCGAACTAAAATTGAGCCACTCCTGGAGGTTCGCCCCAACAAAGAAAAACTACTTGTCATTCAAAAACAAATTATAAAATTCCTTGCTGTTACTCGATCTGATGACAAGCAGCAGGCCAGCCACAAAAACAAAAAAAAAAACTACATTTCCCAGAATGCTGTTGTTCTACAATGGAATGATGCGCCTTCAGATTTAATTGGGGGGAATTCTGCTCTGACTAAAAGTCAAGACAAAACATATAAAAAGCAATCGTGCATGTAGGAGCAACGCATTGCACTAATTTGTTCGGCCTGTTATTGTGGATTTGTTGTCTTGTAAGGCGCACCGTTCTGTGCTATTATTTGTAACTGACATGGCGTCTGATGAAAACGGAGAATAAATAATCTCCAGAGTACCTTCTGCTTTTTCCCCCACACACCGTTCAGCAGCCCACAGGCTGGCCATGCCATTCCACAAAACCATTCAGTAAGTAGTTCTGCTCTTGCGTCGAAATAGTGCAACATTTGAAGCCGTACCAGAAGAAGACTGGTTAAGAAAAAAGGGATATAGTGAGGAGGAGGAGAAGAAAAAAAAAAAGATTGATCATACAGAATTCAAAATGGCATACTTTGAAGATTTGAAAAAGTGGAAAAAAAGTATATGTATTCATACATATATCTGTATTTATATATATATATATATATATATAACACATGTAATTGAGGTTCTTTCGAACGTCCCGAAAAGTTAGTGCAGAAAGCGACACCGATGCATTAGTTTGTTAGGAGCCAAGTTAGCGCTGCACTGACGGAGGACAGTGGGCGGGGCTTATCGTAGCTGCGTGAGCTCTTGGTCCGGCACCTACAGCTGGGGGCTAGGAGGAAGGGGGGGGGGGGGTGGGGGTGGGGTGGGGTGGGGTGGGGGGTGTATAGGGGGGGCTGGCTGGTTTAAACTCTTATGTGTACGAGTTGAGGCACTCCTTCGAGCGCGACTGGATGTCCTGCAGCTCCTGCTCCCCTTTCGCTTTGATGTCTTGGTAGGCGTGCGCCTGGCAGGCGTCCTTAAGGTAGGCCCAGTTGGCGGACAGAATCATGAGGAAGTGGATCTGGAACAGAAGGGGTCAGGCGGGTGGCGGGTGAGCGAGAGAGAGAGAGAGCGAGAGAGCGAGTCAGGGTGCAAAGCAAAGCGAGACGAGAACAGCTACGACTGTCACACACAAACAGGTTACTCTGGCTAGAAGCACCTGGATGATGACACATTATTATTATTAATATTATTATTGTTTTTGTGAGATAAGGGAGTTGAGGTGGGTTAAGGGAGTGGGAAGATGGGGTGTGTTTAGGCGTACCAAACCTCATGCACTGCCTGTTAGTAAACTTAAATACAATTGAATATCTCCAAAAAAAATGGAATTTGTCTCAGTGGATCTTTGCATGATTTTGCATATATGATCGATAGTTCTGCTTCCATGTGAATTCACAAGAACTATGATTTTGTAGAACATTTGTTGGTCTGTTGGTTTAAAAAAAGAGCTAGAGCTTAGCATTTTAGGAAAACTAACAGACCAGGTAATGGTCACATAAATTGTCGAAATGCACATTTAAAACTGATGGAACAGTCGCAATTCAGACATAACCCAGTGAATATTTTTGAGGTGGAAAGCCTGTGAAACATCATATAGGGGTTCAGGTGTAAACCTGATTATATTTGGTCGAAAAGTTAAAAGTTTTCTAGCCAACTAGGACATATACAGTCCATATCTGGGTAAAGGTTGAGCTATATTGGAATTAACCTAGCCCGTTTATGTCAAAATGTCTCGCAACCTAGATTTCCTCCCCTCTAGACGTCTAGATTCTGGCTTTTGCTCACTGGGAATTCTCTTGTCTGTTTCTCATGGAAACATAGCTATTCATATGTACTTCATTTTACAAATAGAGCAATAACAGGTATGGCCATAAGGTAAATCACATGTAAGGAATAGATCATAGGGGACTGGGCTTTATACACAAATGTTTATTTTTATAAAGAAAGGGAAAATAACTACAGTCTCCAGCATCTTAGGAACAATTAAATACTTTTGAAATGTGAAATGTAAGTAGCCATAAACACATTATGAAATAAAAAAAAAATAAAAAAACAACAACAAAATATAGTCATGCAGGCTGTGTTAACCAAAACAAATAGTGGCACATTTTAATGTTTTTTTTTTTGAATGAAAGAAAATGGAAAAACTGTTTGTCCTATTGTCAGCTAAGTCTAGAAAAGCAGAATTAATTACATTTCAAAATCAGGTGAAATTATTTGGAAAAAATAAAGATCTTTACTTCATGAATATTTTCTTCCTCTCTGAAAAATAATCACTAATGCTGCAGCTCCACTATCATTGTTTACCTCATCGTCACAGACGACAAGCGCTGTCTAGTGGTATAAGGCAGGGCTGCCCAACCCTGTTCCTGGAGGTCTGCCATCCTGTAGGTTTTCACTGCAACCCTAACAAAGCACACCTCATTCAACAGCAAGCTCATCTTTGTTGAGCTGCTAATTAGCAGAATCAGATGTGCCAGATTAGGGTTGGAGTGAAAACCTACAGGACGGTAGATCTCCACAAACAGGGTTGGGCAGCCCTGGTATAAGGTATGGAACCTGGCACGAGGGAGGGGGACCGGGTTCCGACTTTTCTGTCCTGCACCATTCATAAATATGTGCAAATGTACAGCTGACAATACTGAGACCGCAGACAGGGGTTAAAGTACAGTGGGAAGGCAGGTCTTTTCGACAGCTTCACCAAGGAGGAGCTGTACAGTCTGACTCAGTCAAGATCATTTCAGAAAACAGGAATGTGACTTTTTCTATTCACAACTGAATAATTAAATTCTTTTAGAGTGGGCTTTAGCGAGAGTGTCCGCACTCAGGGGGACGGTGAACTGCTGTGTAAAATGAGTCTTTGAAAATGGGAACAGTGTTTTTTTACTCACAGGTTAGTTCTGACAATAAGGCCTAAAGCAGAGGCCAGGTGTCCCACTCTAAATGGAGCCTCCGAAATTCAGAGACACACCTCCTCCTCCGGGTATGACACCTCTGGGTCTCTGGATACAAATGCTACAACATGCCTAAAATCTGCTATTTACACTTTTATGTCAAAGGGAATGAAAGAGTTTTTATTTTCTATTTTTTGTATTACATTTGTTTTGTTTGTTTTTGTTTGTTTATAGTCCAGTGGCTGCTCTCTCTACTTAGTACAAAAACCACAAACTGCTTTTTTTCCATGCAGTTAGAACAGACTAAAACTTAGTGCAGCAGTCTTCTCCACTCTTAAACTTCAGAAGGGCATAGTTATAAGTGGTGGCCATCATGTAGATCAGCTGGTGGAAGAGAAAATGACACGGGGGGGGGGGGGGTGAGACAAGGGGCCAGTGACCGCCAGGCCTCAACAGCCATGGTGTCATGGCAACTGGTGACATAGCAACTGGTCTCTGAGGTAGTAATGCGCTGTACTATTGATCTGTTTTTTTTCTCTCTCTATCTCTCTTTGTTTTGGTTCTTTCCTCCATACAAGCGTTTTCCACTACAAAATGCATCGGTTTCCTCTCTCATGAATTACTAGTGATCAAATTGATGCCATGTTTCTTCACTTTCAGCATGTACTTTAAGCTTAGTCTTTTTTTTAGATACTTGATGTTTGCTCATAATTAGTCACTGGACACTGGATGGCAACATCAAAATCACACTGAATTATGATAGAATTACAATTAAATGTACAGCATATCAAAACATAGAACTCTCCCTCTAACAGTGGTTTTGCTCAGAAATATACCATATTTCATGTAAGGCTCTCGGACCGACAGCTGATTCAACCAGCGAAAGCCGGCTAGAAGTGTCCGGAAAACACAGCCTAAACCAGCTTGGCCAGCTCAGACTGGTTTAAGCTGGAGTTCTCAGCAGGCTAGGGTGAGGGTTTTTCTGAGCGGAGGGTAACAGTTTGTGTTCTTTTCTCTCATAGTGGTAGCAGTGGGTGTTTTGGGAAATGGACATGAGCGACATGCCGTGAGCGTAAAAACAAGGACACGCAGGGCTAGGGGGAGGGCAAGGACGGGGTTAAAACTCGGGCTCACCAGTGCAATGACCGTGGCGCCAGCTCCAGCACACGCCACGATGTACAGGTGGTAGGACAGGTAGAACTGCAAGAGACAGAGAGCTTCCGCAGTCAGTGATGCAAGAGTGAGCAGGCAGGTGCTCAGCCACAAGGCTACAAGACCTCTCTGTAGCACCCTGCAGTTTGTATTCCCTGTTATATTGTCCACTGTGTTGTACATGAAAGATTTGAGAGTTTCAGACAGCTCAGTAAGATACTCATACCAACCATTTTAACAGTAACAGTTTACTCTCTCTACTCTGCTTCACAGAGAACATACCCATCGCAACTAACTCAATACAAGTCCTGCATCGATTATTTGTATTTTAGTTCACACCCCCGCTTCACAAAGTGCATACACGTCACAGTCAGGTCCTGCATTCTATCACTGTCTTCTGTACAGTGTTTAGTTGCTTAGAAGGCCTGTAGTATATACTGGGTAAGACACTGGTCTTGTAACCTAAAGGTTGCAGGTTCGACTCCCAGGTAGGACACAGCCGCTGTACCCTTGAGCAAGGTACAGTACTTAACCTGCATTGCTTCGGTATATATCCAGCTGTATCAATGGATGCAATGTAAATGCTCTGTAAAAAAGTTGTGCAAGTCGCTCTGGATGAGAGCGTCTGCTGAGTGCCTGTGATGTACTGTAAGGCCTCACCTCACTGGTGGTGCAGATATCCCCCAGCGTGGATCCACAGGCCTTCCCCGGCGTGGCGTTCCAGGGGATAATGCCTACAGAGGAAGAAGAGGGGAAGGGTCAGATCCCTTCGGAGAGCTCTTTGATGTTATCAGCTCCAAATAACCCACCTGCAGGCTTTTTTACACTTAGGGCAGGATTTACTGGAGACCTTCCAGTCTTAAGTCTAAAACCCTTTAGCACACGCTAAAACTAACAACACAACCAATGATTGGTGCAAAGCAAATACCATGACCAATCATTGGTCACGTTCACTGGCTTTGTGTGAGATAAGAGGCTTTTTTACTACTAAAGGTAGTAAATAAGCCCCTTAGAATGCAAGAATGTATGATCCAGTCACTCTATGTTCTAAATGTTATACTCCATCATTTCTGTAGTATGACTGAGACAGACAGACAGACACACACAGATAGAGAGAGAAATAGACAGACAGACAGACAGACAGAGAGATAGATAGACAGAGGGATTGACAGATAGATGGATAGATGAGGTCAAAGTAAGACTTCTGCAGACACAGAAGAGCACTGCACTCCACTGCTCCAGGTAAGACCCTGATTTGGCCCGAGGTGACCCTGACAGTGTGCAGGACAACGGGCGATCTGCTCACCGTACTGACGCACGTCCACGCAGATGGAGTCCACGGAGGTGATGTTGGCCACCGGTGACCTCATCGCCGCGCAGGTGGACCACACGTTGTAGAAGAGGAAGACAGGTACGGCCGAGAAGCCGAACACGCCCAGCCAGGCCACGCCCAGGATGTAGGTCAGGCAAACAAACTGACAGGACACAGAGAGACCCCATTACCAGCACTGTTACACTGAAACCCATTACCAGAACTGTTACACTGAAACCCATTACCAGAACTGTTACACTGAAACCCATTACCAGCACTGTGCCCCCCAAACCCATTACCAGCACTGTCACCCTCAAACCCATTACCAGCACTGTCACCCTCAAACCCATTACCAGCACAGTCACCCTCAAACCCATTACCAGCACTGTCACCCTCAAACTCATTACCAGCACTGTCACCCTCAAACTCATTACCAGCACAGTTACCATCAGACTCATTACCAGCACTGTCACCTTCAAACCCATTACCAGTACAGTCACCCTCAAACCCATTACCAGCACTGTCACCCTCAAACCCATTACCAGCACTGTCACCCTCAAACTCATTACCAGCACTGTCACCCTCAAACTCATTACCAGCACTGTCACCCTCAGACTCATTACCAGCACTGTCACCCTCAAACCCATTACCAGCACTGTCACCCTCAAACCCATTACCAGCACTGTCACCCTCAAACTCATTACCAGCACTGTCACCCTCAGACTCATTACCAGCACTGTCACCCTCAAACTCATTACCAGCACAGTCACCCTCAAACTCATTACCAGCACTGTCACCCTCAAACCCATTACCAGCACTGTCACCCTCAGACTCATTACCAGCACTGTCACCCTCAAACTCATTACCAGCACTGTCACCCTCAAACCCA